>JAHWFP010220232.1:0-15128 GCA_023313725.1 Lithobius niger | reverse complement strand
TCTGAGGTGGAATCACAAGTGTCAACAGTCGCTGATGAAGCGCCGGAACGCGGACAAAGTCCGGATGAGTCCGCAACAGCTACGAGAACCAGTGCATCCATGGTTCATTGAGGCGGAGCATCATCCGAAGCGGAGTGTCTTCCAAAGCGGTAGAGGGGAGGTTCAAGAGCAACCACACGCGACGATTGCCCTAGGAGAAAGATGATATCTGCTGGGTTCCGCTTATATAGGCAGACTCAGTTCCGGACATGTGCAGTGATTACGAGCCCGGCAGGGAAGACAACTTTCTTCTAGGAGAATAAGAGCTCAATTGGGGAAAATGCTAAATATTAAAGTAGGTAATGAACATTTCGTTGGCTACAAAATAGTAATTGAATGGAATTATCAGTCATTTTTTCCCTTTTTTATGTAATTGTAGGACATTTCTGGAATTATCAAATTTCAAATTTTGAAATTGAATGGCCAAATTTCAGTTTCAGTAATTTTTTCCAACAAAGTACAAGCAAATTTACCACTTTTTTCATTTGACTTTAGCATTAGTTGGTCTTCTTACCTTGATTTCCTTTAGAATTTTTTCAAGTTTGACTAGCCGTATCGTTTGCTTCGCTCACTCTATTGGCATTGATTCATGCTTCGTGTAGTTTCTTTGCCCCCAAGAGCCTCACAAAGTGTATGTACTGAATATTTCGACGCAAACTAATGGCAGTTGTTGCTCACCGTTCGTTCATCACATTCCTGAGCACGCCAAGTATCGGATGACACTTGCAGATGAACAGTATTTTGTCACTATTCATCTGCAAGTGTCATCCCATACTTGTAATGCCTGTATTCTGCATGTGGCTGTTGGATCTGCACTCAAAGATATTTCATGTTGTAATGTTTCAGCTCATAAACAATCTATTTAGCCTATAAAAATAATATGACTGTTCCAGTATTAATGTTATCCCAGAGGTTACCTGCTGGACGTTTTTTATGGGGCCAATGACCTTTTATCCAATGTAGAAGGTCGTCCATTATCACTACTGAATAAATTCTTGGTCTTCTATTTACTAACAGTGTTTAGGAAAAAGTGATATTCCGACGACAAACGCTGATTTTCGCTCGCTATGCTTGAAGAGGTTTCTCGTGCAACTCGTAGGTTGTTGATAGACACTCACAACAACAAAATGATCAAGCAAATGTTCAAAGAAGTGATCCGAATAGAGCACGCGTTAACTTTTTTCTAATGCTGCAGTTCATAAACAAGCTGTAACCAACTCAAAAAACGGTCAAAACCACTTGAATGGCACATAAAGGTTTCACGTCTAGTAAACATTGCAGCAACATTTTGTATATTGGTTGCTATGGTGGGAGTATATATACTTAACAATACGGATTCTGATCGCCTGGAACTGTCAGTGTAAGCTTAAACAAACGCTGAATTCTTGCTCATCACTCAGCAAACCCTCGGACATAGAACTCCTTGTCATTATTTTTTATTCTAATAAATTGCGCTGCATAAGCTGCAACGTATAAACGACGCCAGTGCCGAACACCAGCACCAAACGTCACTACAATTTGTTTTACTAGTACCACACTTTACGTGGGTTTTCTTCTTTCGCTTATTTTGTGAGTTTTTACTTTACGTCCTACTCGTCAATTTTTGCTCGTCACTCGACGAACCCTGGGGCATAGAATAAAATACATTGTTTTTATTCAATTGAATTGCTCTGCGTAACTACGAAGTTTAAGCGACGCTAGAGCCGAACACCAGCATCACACTTTGTCTATAATCAGTAAATCGTACCCAGAGCTGCTCGTGGTTTACTACAATAATTGTACTGGGCGCTTACTAAAGTGAGAGTATGCTAATATCTTAACGTAAATACTACTGGTCGAACCTTGCTGTTTGAACGTTGCTAAATGCAAACGTTAGAAATATTCTTTGGACCCTTCTTTGTAGTTAAAATATTTTATTTACGTATTTTTTTTAGTATTTAATTTTTTCTTCATTCAGCGTCGTTTCGCTGCGCTCGAGAAGTTTCAAGAAGCTCTTAAATGCATATACACGTCCGTGTGCCGTAGAAGTTTATATGCTGTAACTCTTACGTTGTATTTCAACGCTTGTCACAAGGTCATCTGGGAACGAAGCCGTACATTTAGCTTCCTGATAAAGGGCTATCCGCTAAAATTGGCGTGGAACTCGGAGGCAAGACACGCAATTTCTACTCTTGTCGGCCTAGTGTATAAGAAATAAAACTTCTTCTTTACTTCAACGCCGTTTAAACCGGGAGGCAAGTCACGCAAGTTCCACTCCAGTTGGTCTTGGCTTTAGAAACAAACCTTCTCCACTTCAAAGTCCTTTAACCGCTTTGCGAAGTAATACGATCTTGAATAAAAGCTAGGCCTATACAGGATACTAAAGCGTACTCAATGATTTCACCGCAATGGTATTGGATTATTACCACGTGTAGAGTTGGGCAATGGTTAAACGTAAACACCAGGGTAGATAAAATTCGTGTACCCTCGTAAACGCTGTAGAATCTTGCTGTTTGAAACGTTACAAAATACGGACGTACAAATATTCTTGACACCCTTTTTTATTATTAATATTTTATTTTTACGCAATTTAGTATTTAGTATTTTTTTACTTTGCGTGCTAAACCAGTATTCGGTTGTGCTGGATTAGTCAGTATTGACTTGAAAGACTATTTAGTGTTTCAGATACTCAAAGGGGTTCAAAGGGTTTAACGAGCGTTAACCACTCCTGGTTATCTGCCCGAAGCCCTAAGGCTCTATGTCTACTGACACCAAAACAATGTTACGAAGTATTCCGGTGTTTAGCGATTGTTACTGATGAAGGCAACAAGTTATAGGCTTGCTCCTCTTTTACTGTTGCCGCCAGTCCATTTGTTGATGGACGTTCCGGAAAATTTCGAAAAACACTTTGACCCACAACGATGAATTTTGGTCAACATTGTCTGACGTCATGTATTGTTGCGTGATTGTTGCGGGAATTTGTTTTCCACTTATTTGGAGGTTATAAATGCACTTTCGGACATTAAGAATACGCCCAAACAACGCACGGTTTTCTTACCATTCTTTCGACATATTTCTTATATTTGTAGCCGTCTACTTCCAGAGGAGAAGACGGACAAACAACTTTCCAACCAACCAACCAACCACAAATTGCATCTTTTTAATAATGTGGACTAGCAGAGTCGCTCGCTTCGCTCGCTCATTCCGCGTCGTCTCGCTACGCTCGAGGAGCCTTTATGCTGCAACGCTTATGCTACTGACAAACATTCCAGATCTAAAACGATCAAGCAAATGATCAGAGTACAGTACGCGTTTTTGGTAAGACTCCAGTTCATGAACAAATTAACTAAATAAAAAAACGGCCTTGCCATTTAGAAATCCATCCCCCTTGTGGCGTGCGCCTAAACTACCAATGAGCCAGGAGGCAAAACACGCTATTTGTCCCCAGTCGGCCTTGGCTTGAAGATACTTTAACCTTCCTCGCTACAGGTCGTGTCAAATGCATTGCTTTACGTACTTTAGTATTTAGTATAGTCTTTCGTATCTTTGCGTAATGTAAGTTAACATCTAAACAGGTGATATTGGATTTTAAATATCTATAAAGCAACTGTCAACAGCCTTTTCACCCGTGAACTGCCACTCACAACAACCGTTGTCCCCAATACATTGTTGCCGCACGTTCCTTAAAAGTTCGAAGCTTCCACGAAATAAATCTGTCAACAATCGATGACGTCACGTATTGTTGGGGTATTGTTTCCTGTCTTCCGACAATTCCTTTTCTCAAATTTTTAGCTTTACAGAGGATATTTTTTGCTTCAACTCTTACAGTATAAGCAATGTCAGAGCCGAAAACCAGGAGCGACAAGACGCTTTTAAGTTTTGTTAGTACCACACTTTACATGGAATTTCTTGTTTCTCATATTTTAAGAATTTTTACTTGGTAGCCATCAAGTGTCGCGCTCTTTGTGGTGCTTTGAACCAGTACTACATTTTACACTTGTTTCACTCATTTTAAGATTTTTTGTTTGCTTACGTCCTTAAGTGAAAACGCAACGGTTTGAATGTAAGTTTGGCCTTCGCAATGCACTAACTCGTACCCAAAGATGCTCGAGTTTAGCCATACCAACAGCAAACACCTTGCCAGTATACCAATCTTTTTCGTATTTTAAAAACCCAACTCCAACAGCCTCCCCACTCGTGAACTTCACGTGCCTCATTCTTTAATGTGGACTATTCAGATACTGCCACTCACAACAACCGCTGCCCTCAATACATTGTTGGTCCACGTTCCTGAAATGTTCGAAGCGAAAAAAATCTGTCAACAATCGATGACGTCACGTATTGTTGCGGTATTGTTCTGATTGTTGCGTGATTGTTGTAAAAGGCGCTTTTTCGTTAATTTGGGGCATTTAGGACCCTTTTCGTTTCTTAAAAATAAGCCTAAACTGCGAACGGATTAATTTCCTGTCTTTCGACACCCTTCTCACATTTTTAGCCTCCTACTTCCATATAAGCCGACCGCAAGTTTTTAATGGTTTAGATTTTTAATGATGTAGATTCTTTTTTGGTCTGCTTATGAACAATGATTTATTAGTTTTATTGAGTGTTTTTTTTATTCATTAATTTAATTTCATACTATATTCGTAACCAACTTAATGTTACCGTAATGTAAAGTTACGTACCATACTTAAATGCAAATTAGTGTACGACGATTGCAAAGCATGACGGTTTCGTTGCACGTAAAAGAAAAGGTAACAAATAAAAAAAAACGTGGCTTTCTTTATAATGATGCGTCAAAATAAATGGATTAATTAAAAGAAACATTGGTCCATTAAACTTAATCAGATCACCATACATTTATGAGGATGTTAATCTGTATCTATGAAATTGGCTAAGACCATATTTATAGAGAAAATAAAATGATATTAGACATCCATTATATTATTTAACCATCGTTGTCGTGGTTTATACAAAGGAGTCATTGAGATGAGACGAAAACATTTCGAGTTCTTGACAAGATGTGAATTATGCAGAAAGAGAAAATTCATTCCTTTGCCCTGGTAGGGGAGGGGGGGGGGGGGCTAATCTCTGCCCTCATAGCAAAGCGCCCTTTTTCTGGAAAAAAGTACCCTTTTTCGATGGAGCGGTGGTGTAAAAGAGCCAAAAACACAAAACAAAAGGTCTCCTGAAAAAAGGTTGCCCCTTTTCTCTCGGGGGCCTGTGCACCTCCCTGATAGCTACCGTGCATTTGCTTCGAGAACCAGTGGCATACAATTATTAAAATGTAATAAAATAAAATAAAATAGAGTAGTGGAAGACGGTACCGTGCCAATACTAACATGAAGTCGCCTCCCCTCCCTTTCGCTCCCACCACCACACCGGAAAAAAAAAAAGAAGGAAACATGCCTTGCAAGAACTTACACTGCCGTGGCAACCACAACAGAAGATGGAAGAGAGTTCCAAGGGGTACAACGATTTCCTACGGAAAAAAACCGATGCCTTATGTTCAGTTTACCAAAAAGGCTTTGATTATGACGAGAGACTATCCCGATCCGATCTGATTCTCCTTGGATAGAAATATGTGGCAGTATACACCACAGGTCATAACCAAAGCTTTTTTGGCACCCATTACAAATTGAACATATGGTATCGGTTTTTGGTGTACTGCCACATGTTTCTATCCAAGGATAGTCAGATCGGAACGAGATGGCCCCACTCAAGTCGGCAGACTAAATATGCCTAGAAGGAGAGGTAGGATCGAGGCCAACCATGGATCATGATTGTGAAAAAAACTTTAAACTTGCTGCGAAAATAATGATAAAAACTCATCAACATTAGTTTTGTTAAACCGGAAGTCAGCTGAAGCAAAATAATGCTCTTATGGGTGAACTTTAATTTTAAGGTTGAATTTTGAACTTTACTGGACGTTCAAAACAAGGAAAAAACCGATTAAGGGGAGGGGGGGGGGTGGCAAACCCTAGGATTAAAAGTAATTTGAATAAATTAATACGCACTCCAATGAAAATCCCAAGTAATACCCCCTTCAGTGATTTGCAGTTACACCGATTTTTTGGTACACTAAAGTTTTTGTTCCTTAAAAATTACTCATACTTTGTATGGCAAACGAAAAATAAAAGCTGCCAGCCACTTCATGAACTCAGTATCAAAATCATTAACCAACGTAGACACGGTTTATGGGCCGCAGAACTGCTGCGTTTCAAAGAATTAGCCGTATACCAACTAGCCTTACATTCTGGATGCTACCTTTAAAAATTATTTCCGGTTTCCAACATATTGCCTTATATTCCAGGAGCTTATAAAGAATTCCATCAGGAATGCTAGAAAGCTCTCACCAATTCGTCACCTTCCATACAATGAACGACTTCAACGGCTTAGTATTCCCTCACTTCGTGACCGGTTTTACAGTGGTGATCACATCCTGACCTATCATATATTGTCGGGTTCCTTCTCTATTAACCTTTCCTGTTTTTTTTATCCACAATTTCAACTGCAATCGGGGCCACAGCTTTAATTAAATTGCAGGGTTTTGTTACTAGACTTAACTGCCGATAATTCTTCTTCACAGAAAGGACTGTTTGTCCTTGGAACTCCATTCCGGGACACATTGTTTCGGCTTCTTCTGTTAACAGCTTCAAGGCTCGACTTGACCATTTGAAGCACTGATTTGCCTCGGGAATTTATTGTTGTTTGTAACACCGAGGATGCACCCAAGCAGTCACGGAGCAGAGGGTCCAGTGAGACCACAGAAGCAGGCACGAATCAAAAAGGAAAGGAAATAAGAAAAAAAAATGTACAAGGCAGCCCAACACAGTGGGAAACCACATAACATCGAACCAAATTGAATCATGAAAAAAAAAGGGGAATAAACGTGCACCAACAAAATTCTTAAAAACAAACGAAAGATGTTAAAAAAACAAGTGAAAAAGAAAAGCTCACGTGACGTCCCCCTACTCCTCCTACCTAATGGGTTCCTGGCCTGGTAGGTACATCGAGTCTAATAAGAAGTTAAAATTTAAAGCTACATACCGAATAAAACATCACACCAAATGGACACAGTTGGGATCCAAGATATAAACTGTGCCTGGCTGCAAAATGTACAAGCTCCAAAACAAGACAAGAGTCGTCGACAAGAGTTGAGCTGTTGGCGAAAACTGGGAATTTGGTAATTTTTTTTGGGGGGGGGGGGCGTCTGAATGCTTTACAAGCCTTGGCTTTGCACCGTCATCAATCTAATCTAATCTAATCTAATCTTCCCAAATCACCAAGCCAAACTCCATCCCAACTCGTCTTCTGGAGACAGTTTGATCATATCAAAAACCAAAACTGGTAAAAGGGGCCGCCAAGTTCCGAATGGTTCGGCCCTTCAAAGGAGTGATATCAACACACCAAAACATTCGCCAAGTTAATCGCACCGCTTAATAGTTCGAAGGTTAAATGAAAACAAGAATATCACTACTTTCGGTAGCAATGTTCAAGTTTTTATTTAATGTCCAAAGTATTATCGGTGCGATTAAGTTGACGAATGTTTTGGTGTGTTGATATCACTCCTTTGAAGGGCAGAACCATTCGGAACTTGGCGGCCCCTTTTACCAGTTTTGGTTTTTGATATGATAGCAGTCCTTTTTTTTTAATTGTGTATTAGACTCAATTCCACCCGTGCAGATGTGTAATAAAGTGGCACGTCAACAAGAAATTGGTTTTCAACAATTTGCTACTACCTTTTACCTATAGGCCGAACCTTTCTCAATTTGGTCACCTCTTTATAGGTTTTTGGTTTGGTTTTAATTTTGTTGTAATTTGTTTTATTTAGTTAGTTTTGGTGTGTTGATATCACTCCGTTGAAGGGCCGAACCACTCTCAACTTGGTGGCCTCTTCACCAGTTTTTGGCTTTGTTTATTTTACTATGATTTTACACTTGGTTTATTTTTCGTGAATTGGACGTGAATACAATTTCTTTGCAACGTTGTTTACATTTATCGTGCTACACTAGAGTGTGTCTAGGCACGCACGTCAGTATACGCGTTGTCATTGTCCGAACGTTGGCCGTCCAATGAGAGACGATGCCGACAATACTAACAATGGTTATAACAATATTTTCGTACTTATCGCGCCATCCTACGCCATCCCCGTTACACCCCTAGGCTCCAAACCATAAAAGGTACGCAGCTCATTTCGTACTGCAGCCATTCGTTTAATTTCATAGCTGGAAGCCTTCCCGTTATCTCGGTATCGATGAATAATCACCCTATGGAAATTAACACTGGAATGAGCGGACTAGAATCTAGCTAGATACACATTTACAATGTTATTGGGGGTCAGATTTTGCATTGACAGCAACTTAGCTGGCTTTCCTGCACGGGTTAATTTTTGTCAGGTGGGTCATTGCTCTCGATTTCAACACAATTTAAGCTTTAGTACCGCATTATTATTTTTCCCCAAGTACCTGAAATGTGCCCAACTATGCTTCAAGATGTAAGACACTGACGCTATGGCGTCGCGCTACAATGGTTTACAACCTCGACAATTGAATTGATCTAATGTTTTTGTGATGATTGTTGCCTAACTTGGCGCGACACACTAGCGTGTGTCTAGATACCTTTACACACAGGAACGTTCCAAAGGTATACGTTGAGAGCAGGTGACGTCATCCATCAGGAGTTAGTAAATCAACTGTTACCTCACGTGCGTGGCTGACATATCAACCATCTCGGCAGAACGAGCGTCGATTGTAATGTCACTGATGCTCGTTGTAACGATCGCTTGAGTTGGGTGTCTTGTACGATTTGGAAGGTACTGAAAGCTGACGAAGCGACAAATAGCACGCGTGTTGAGCCAATCTGTCTCCAAACCCAGTAAGAAGATGAACCATCAGTGAGACGTAAATTGCTTATAAGGAATTTTAAAATGGATAGATTTTCATGTGATGATGGCTCAGCCAACAGGCTCATAGGTTCACAGGTTTGTAGATGCCACCTTGAGCCTAGGCATCGGTCGAACTATTGCAATATACTGGCTGAAATTTAATTGGGTGAGCGAAGTTCCAAATTTGCCTTAACGTTTGTCATTTATGAGTACTTTCATTCCTTCATCTTTGTGTACTCTTGCATGCGAATTAAAAAAAAATTTTGCAATAAATTATTTTAAATGTTCATAATGAAAATTTCATCGGATTTAAAATCCGGCCATGTTTGTGTGGAAGGTGAAACGAAGCCCCGTCACCTCTTCACACTTAACACTCCCTTTTCACTAAGTTCGCTAAGATTTTAGCACTTGCCTGTTGAAGCCTATAGCCGAACTTAGGTATTCGTTTTTGGGCATTTTTAATGCGGTTGTTCTTGTATGTTCCTTGCCAATTACTTTGCAATTCTTTAGTTGGCAATACTGTTTATTTTTCGAGTAGTAAACTCAAAGATTTTTTAAACAAAGGGTTCAAAGGGTTTTGTAGCGAGCGTTAAGCGCTTCCGGTCATCTGCCCGACGAAGCCCTAACGAACTATGTCTGCAGCACCCGGATTTTGGAAACAAAGGTCAAAGGATTTTAGCGAGCGGTAACCGCAACCGGTCATCTGCCCGACGCAGCCCTAAGGCCCTATTTTGTAAACAAAGGGTTCAAAGAGTTTTCGCGAGCGTTAACCATTCCTGGTAATCTGCTCGAAACGGCCCTAAGGCCTTTAACAAAAAAGGGTTCAAAGGTATCAAAAGGTTTAACGAGCGTTAACCACTCCTGGTATCTGCTCAAAACAACCCTGAGGCCCTAAACAAAAAAGGGTTCAAAGGTTTCAAAAGGTTTAACGAGCGTTAACCATTCCTGGTCATCTGCTCGAAACGGCCCTAAGGCCCTTAACAAAAAAGGGTTCAAAGGTATCAAAAGGTTTAACGAGCGTTAACCATTCCTGTTCATCTTCCCGAAGCCCTAGGCCCTAAACAATCTCCATTACCAATAATGTTAAAACCCTCGGCCGAGGCCATTACCTGTAGTCATCTTTTGTTACGTTGCGTTGTGCAGCCTTGAAGGAATTGTTACTACTTTGTATTGTTAACCTGTAACAATCGTTTGCTCTAAGAACTTCTTTGCTTTCAACAATATCATTATATATTCCCTTGAATTGTATCTCTCTTACGTATTATTGCCTCTCACTTCCGCCATTGTTGTTTTTGAAACTTGAGAACTCAACTCACGCCGACAGAAAATGCAAATGGCGGTCAGCAAGGGCAGACGCCATGTTCGCCTTAAAATGACGACAGCTGCCGTGTTAATAGCACTCCACAAGAGCAGTGTTAACTTTTTTGCAAGTTACTAAATAGTTGGGAAGCCAAGTGTGAGGAACCGTTGCGTGACATTTGGTATTTATTACGACTTCCGTGGATTTCCTTTAACTTTAACGAAAGTTTTGTAGGGTTTTTGTAATTGTTGAGTCACAGTTGAAACGTGTCCGTTGGGATCAAAAGCGAAGTAATATTTTATTTTCGTGCGCAACTATCATCACTTTAATCTAAAGGCCTCTCCAGACAGAAGAAAATTTCGTACGAAGGAATGCGCGACTATGTGCCTACAAGGTCAAAATTGGTGCAATCGTGTGGTTGGTGTTGCGTTAAGGACCAATATTGAAGTCTTTTTTACACCATACTGCGACTCCGTGCAGCCGCGAACAGCCAGTCTGGTTAGGGCTTAAGAGTCACTAAAAGTTTACAACCGATTCTTACACCCTTTCCACACCGAACCACGAACACTTGCGTTCGGTGGATGGGCCCCGACTTATGCCCACAGGCAAAACCACGATTTCAAGACGAGAAAGCCCGACACTAAGCCTTTCATACCCCTTCCACTCAGGTCCCCTGATACAGCAGCTAAGAGTCCGGACTTTAGTTAAATTTCCTGCCACCACAACATTCTCGGTGCTGTCGTTGTGCTTTTCTCCTCTCCCATCCGCATATAACTTTTTTTTTTACACGGACATTCCCGATCCCAAGAAAATGACGATTTTCAATTTTTTTTTTCATTTTTTTCAAATTACGTGTCTCACCCGCGTTGCGGATAACGTATAACATCAGAAACCCGCAACCAAAAACTTGTTCGGCCATAAACGTGATCGGGCTGACGCATGAGGTCAGCACAGCCGCTTCCGATCTGGATTGTAAGTGTAAAAAAACCGATTATCCTCCCGTCCCTTTCTCCTCCATTCCCTCTCGTGTATTAGTGCTCGAAGCCTCAGAACGTTTCTATAAAGTCAAGACTACCTATATTTAAAAGACTTAGTGCTCGGTTTCACGTAGCATGCTAGACGCGTCGTCCAAGCGTTGCGCTGAACTGAACGCACGAAGAACAAAAAAACCCCAATCGTAGCATTGATTAGTGTACGCGAGATGCACA
This sequence comes from Lithobius niger, assembly GCA_023313725.1. Classification (NCBI taxonomy): domain Eukaryota; kingdom Metazoa; phylum Arthropoda; class Chilopoda; order Lithobiomorpha; family Lithobiidae; genus Lithobius; species Lithobius niger. Next base: position 3,718 of record JAHWFP010220232.1, on the reverse strand, counting down.
AAAACGTGATATCTTCTCATTATTAGATTTACCGGTGTTGCAACGCTAAACGAACATTCTTTTACGGTAATGGTGACTATTCTTGAAGTCTTCGGACGATTTACTGCTACGTCGAAGGATCGTTTAACACATTTTTAAAGAGAATTGAAAACGCCGTAGCGTATGATACAGTACAATATACACGTACCTTGGTTGCTCTTCTGCTTGAAATTCATGAAATTAAACCTCCGGAGGCTTTTTTTTGTCGTCGAGTGAACAAAGAGGTACGTAGCAGGAAGCCATTGTTGTTAAACTTTAATAATTTGGTGTCAATGCGGTGTTTTAAGTTTAAAATCCGCGTATCGCGTGTCACACGTACCTTTCACAGTTCTGTCCGCATGCTTGAGCAGTTCATTTTTGGGGTGTAAGTAGCGCGACTGGTGGCAGAATCAATGGCTAACTGGACGACGCGTCGAATTTCTAACGTTAAGTCTTTACATACAGGTAGCCTTCATAAAGTGCAGGCCTAAACACGGTGCAGTTTAACACTGACATGTCAACACGGGATTGAGGTGTCAAGACTCGAGTTCGACCACAACTTGAAAATGATGTTTCCGGCCTGACGAGCTCCATTGTGGAAGGGTCGGACCAGGTCAGGCCCAGCTTTTTCGCGAAGGTGGAATGGGTTTTCGCCCAAGCATTTTTTTCTCCAGGCTAATCACGAGATCTTAACCCGTGTCCAGCTTGTTTATGGTTTGGGGAGACGACTGAATGTATACGTTGTTTTGAGTTTCTTTGGAGCTGGAGATGTGCGTTGAACTTGGTGTTTTTTCCGCAGCTTCTAACAATAAATAGCAAAGTTCGTGGGGTCTTTCACCCTTCCGGCGTTCATGTAATAGTTAAAACGATCGGCTTGCTGTCTCGCCCTCAGGTTACCGTCATGCACTTGGCTGCACGAGCAGCTCATTAATTTTGCATCACCATGACGCTTGTGGACTTTGTCTCCCGTCCTAACTCAAATGATCCATCCGGAAATACATCCAAACTTACGCTTTTGTAGCTAATTAAGGTGCTGCTTTAAAGACCGTAAATTCAAGACCCATCTTTGTTGTTGTGTTCCGTGGTTTTCCTCGTGTCAATCCATCTTAACGTCGCGTCATTCTTGATAACACATCTTCTTGCCAATCTTTGGTTTGTTTGAGGAGATTTTCCCATTCAGTCAATGAACTGATATCAACTGATAATAGAACTAGCAGCACAAAATCCATTAATGATGTGCAAACACTCTCCCGTTGCTGCCGTTTCTTCGTTATTGGCATAAAAAATTACCTTCCTAATGAAGGGAATGAGAATTTGTTTTGCCTTGTGTTTAAGACAACTCAGCGTACACTGAACTGTAGGCTACAACAATCATGAGCAAACTCATTCGCTAAAAATAGCTTGGCAAGCCTTTATTCAGGGCGGAAATGGCGCGACTCAAAATGTAACCTGCTAAATTGGTTCTGTCTTTGTTATGATTGAGCGGGTGGAGTTTTTACTACAAAAGAGGCCTATGAGGGAAGTCCTCAAAGAGAAATGCAGGTACAGACTCAAACACAACAAAAAGGTTATTTAATTTTCGCTTTTTCAAAAACAGTTCCAATTGGAATCAAGTCAAGTGTCATGACCAGAAGTTGAAAAAAAAAAAAGAAACTGAATTAAAAAAAACAAAACAAAACTTTAATTTCAAGCCATAATTTTAGCTGCCACTTGGATGTTTTTGTGGGATAACACTTTTATACGTAATGTTTGTGATACCCACATCGCCTCGCCTATTTTGACTTAATAGCAGCTAGCCTCAGACCTGTTAAAGGGCAATATAGAGTTCACTTCTGGACATATGCAGTTGTGTAATTCCTGGACCAGAAACTCCCAGATGTTTCTAGAAGTTGGAAGACGGAAACACTAGAAGCCGTTACCATGGGAGTCCTGGACTTTAATACGTGGTGCAAATTCAAGAGTTCACTTGTGCTAGCAAATCGTTGTCTTCATTTCAGTACATATATTTTGAATTAATTATTACTTTAAAATATTGCTCCTTATGTAATCCGTTTTCACGTTTCATGATGTTTTAAATTGTCTTCTCTATATCTCGGTATGCAAAGCGTCGGGAATGAATTATCTTTATCCCGAATGCAGTAAAGGAATTTGGAAAACTGAGGCATCAAAGTCAGGCCGCCATCATAGACCACAGTATAGTTTCAGACGTGCAGGCACAAGAAATCCAAAGGAAACTGCTGGAAAGCCAGATGGAGTCATTCAAGGATTAACGTTTAAAAGTTTAAATTAGTTTGGCGTCTTAGTTTAATAAATAAAAGGATTACTTAAAAAGAGTGATAATTGTTAGTGAATATTATGCACTAGGTATCAAAAGAGAAGCTGAAAGTACATAATTTCAAACACAACTCGAGACTCCAGCTCGTTATTAAGAGAATAAAAATCACAATATACTTCAAATTGCACAATGGTATAAACAGACAGCAGAATAAACCAACATTCGGATACTCTTCATCAGCATTTTTGTGGACTCTTCGCCAGCATTTCCAGGTACTCTTTAACAGCATTTTCGGGGACTCTCCAGCAGCATTCTCGGGAACTCTTCACCAGCATTTCCGGGGTCTCTTCAACAGCATTTTCGGGGACTCTTAATAGCATTTTTAGGGGACTCTCTATCCGAATTTTCTGGGTTCATTTTCTTTGGCTCTTCAGTCGCATCTTCTACGTTTATTTTCTGTGGATGTTTAGGTGCATCTTCTGTGTTCATTTTCATGGCTCTTCAGTCGAATCTTCTACGTTTATTTTCTGTGACTCTTTAGCTGCATATTCTGTGTTTATTTTTTGCAGCTCTTCAGTCGCATCTTCTGCGTTTATATTCTCTAATCTTCTGTGTTTATTTTCTGTAGGAATATCGGGGACTCTTCAGCAGCATATTCTGCATTTATTTTCTTTTACTCTTCAGGTGCATCTTCTTGGTTTGTGCTTTGTTTTGACACCTCGTTCACTACAACTCCCAATCTTTTCCCCCAGCAGCATTTCCTGGCACTCTTAAGCAGCATTTTCTGGAACCCTTCAGCAGCATTTCCGGGTACTCTTTAAAAGCATTCTCGGGGAATCCACCGACATTTCGGGTACTCTTCATCAGCTTTATCGAAGACTCTTCGCCAACATTTCCGGGTACTCTTCAGCAGTATTCTCGGGGACTATTCAACAGCATTTTCGGGGACTCTGCATTTATTTTCTGTTATTTTCTGAGTTTATTTTCTGCGGCTCTTCAGTCGCATCTTCTGCGTTTATTTTCTCTGATCTTCTGTGTTTATTTTCTGTAGCACTCTTCAGCAGCATATTCTACATTATTTTCTGTTAGTCTTCAGGTGCGTATGCTTGGTTTCTGCTTTGTTTTGTCACCTCGTTTAGCAGCATTTTCCCCAGGAGCAGCATTTTTCCTCTTTAACAGCATTGTCGGGGACACTTCACCAACACTTCAGGGACACTTCATCAGCATTTTCGAAAACTCTTCACCTGTATTTTCGGGGAACCTCCAGCAGCATTTTCCGGGGTCATTTAACAGCATTCTCGGGGACTTATTATTAACATTTTTCGGGGACTCTTCAGCAGTATTTTCTGCGACTGTCTAGCTGCATCGTTTGTATTTATTTTCTGCGGCTCTTCAGTCGCATCTTCTGCATTTATTTTCTCTGAT
>JAHWFP010220229.1:0-22292 GCA_023313725.1 Lithobius niger | reverse complement strand
CTCCCCTTTCCTCCCATCATCTCTAAGTCCTCTCCCTCCCCCCCCCCCCTTTCCTCCCGTCCTATCCACCTACCCGTCCCTCTGCTTCTCTTCCTGCCTTTGCTACATATAGTTGTATTGGGATGGGTAGTTGAATTTTGCAATATTTTGCAAAACCTGATTCAGTCTCCATCCCAAACAACCAACCAAAAAACTGATCTTTTAGGTTCAGTTAATGCGTAAACATACGCTTCATGGTAAGAGACGCACTAACCCCCCCAACACTCAATCTGTTTACTTATTATAGCATTAGCCTGCCAAGAGGAGGGCTAACATACGCACTTCCCAACAAACGGGCATTTCCTGTCCACTGACCCCCCCCCCACCTCTTATTCCCAGTCTATTGTTTTGGCTTGACCGATCCTTACCGTTTGAAAGAATAAAACCTGTCCTTCCCGTACATGACGTCATTTAAGACTGGCCGCTGAGATTACCACGCTGAGCAAATTGTTAGGCAACAACGTGCCCATCGAGGGCGCCAATTTCAACTTTTCGCTGGCCAAAGAATGAACACGCTCGTCCGTTTTCTTTGTTATAGCCCCCAGGCTCCATGCTAGTTTTCGTGGGTTCCGGTGTACGGGGTTTCCAACATGGAAAAAATTCAACTACCCATCCAAATTCGACTATATGTAGCAAAGGGCAGGAAGAGAAGATGAGGGACGGGTATTATGGTTGATAGAAATGGAGGAAAGCGGGAGGGGAGGGAACTTTATCGAGACCACGTTAGAAACTCTGGGAACACTCAGGGAATTTTCTATAAATTTTCACAAATAAAACTGGAAAACTGAAGAAAACGCAAGCCACACTTATCGTGGGCGTAGGCCTAAGTGGATTACACACATTATATCAATCCACTGTGTTTAATAATGTTATCCCTATGCTAGCTGAAGACGGAATGCATAGTTTGGAACACTGGTTAGGGATCGTAGCTCATGTGCATGACCATGTTCGACGGACTTAAGTTTCTTAAAACTTTTGAACACAGTGGCTATTAAACGCCGATTTCGTTAGATTCGCTCACTCAATCAACGCGTCGAGTGACTCCAAATCGCCCACCCCACCGCTATTCTACACCCCCACCCCTTTTATAATGACCACTTCTGTTATATTCTTCAACGTTCATGTTCATGAGGGCGTAAACGAGGCTCAAGGCGTTCTCGAAGCCGACCCTTCGAGAAGCATGCTGCCCTGATAGGCTTTCCCCAATGCTTCCGTCCTACCAGACGCACTGTTCCGTTTGACCTAACCCCCATTATTATTATTGATTTCTACGATATTATTATGTAGATTTCCGAACGACATCTGAAAGTTTACGATCGCAATCGGGACAATATTGTTGCAGTTGTTGCAACTTGTTAAACACAAGTTCAATGGTAAAACGTGTAAAAAAAAAAATCCCTTTCTAAAACTATACTTAGTAGCCTGGAAATTGACCTCAACTACTCTGGTAAACCTGAAAAACTCGGGAAATTTTATTTCCACATTTTGGTAAGAACCCGTCTTAGCATTGCGTTGGTAGGATGCAATTTTGGCAATGTTAAGTCAACTGGAGCCAGGATGCGAAATCCGCAGCTTCTCTACCAGACGACCTTGTGACAAGCAGTGTAAAACAAAAGCGAGAGTTCAATATGGGCACTCACGTAATTATATAGCGTATATATTTATATTTTGTGTTTATATTAATAAGCCTATCTACAGACTATCCGTTGTTTTTTTTTTTTTTTGACACATCCTTGTAACCTTTAGCCAATAGTCGGACTGTGTAGGAAAAGGCGCCTGTACCAGTTATCGAAATGATCAGGGAGGGGCGCCAGGTGTTTTACAGGCAACACTGATGAAGTGACGGTGCCTCCAACCGTCTAGGGGTTTGGGGAAGTGCTCTAAGTTCCCCAAGCAGAAGTAAAGTTCCGGTCGAACTCATGAAGCTTTGCTTATTTTCGTATTCTGGTCGTCATTTCTGGCTTCGTCATTTCTGGAGAAGCGAGAAGGGAATTTGTACCTAAAAATAAAAGTCATCAGCGGACAAGGAATCCAAAACCATTCATTTTTCTTTGCGGGGAGGTGAAAAAAAAAAAGACTTCCAAAGGGACACCGAAAGTATGGTAGCCAAAGGGCCCCTGAAAGCCAGTCCGACTCTGCTTTACTCAAGCACAGACTGAAAACTGAATTTCTATCGGGGAACCACTCAGAGGAGGGCCAGTTTCCGTGGGGCCTTACTACCTCCCCCCCCCCCCCCTTCTATCCCTCATGAAAAGTAAAGTGTTACCGGATATAACTGTGATGCATTCCATGCGGGGAAAAAAATAATAATTGTTGCACTGCCAACGGTTTGAAGCTATTTTCTGAACCATTATTTTACGTAGCCTACCTTAAATACGAAGTTTCTTCATGAGTTGATATGAAGACTCTGCAAATGCATTTATAATAAGATCATTGCCCAATTTCACCAAGCATTCCGTTTCACAAGTCATTAGTATTAAAGATTGTAGAATTTACGTTATTAAAAAGAGATTTAAACTTTTTTTTTTTGGGGGGGGGGGAGGCATTTCGATATGGGGGGGATGACCGAATGGGCCTACCGGTAAATTCCTGATTTCCCAGTGGGCCAGTCTGTGCCTGGCTTTAGCCTGTCCCTAATTTCCACTTACACAAAAATCTTCACTTAATTCCTCTTTCTCCTGCACCATTTCTTAAATCTGACTGCGGAGTCACGGCAACAAAGAATAATGGCGATTACGCCACGTTCCAATTTTTTTTTCAGTATAACCAGAAGTAGAGAAAGCCCTAAATAAAATTCAAGACAAGATACACGCATGTACACCACCATCGTCATGAATGAGTAATACTTTTCCCTCCGTTGTTAAGCATGTTGTCGGGCGCCAACATGTCGGGAGTTCTTTTTAGCCCATGACTTGTAAAATGCCTCGCGGCCGTACAGCGAGTGTGGCCCGTAACGTCAAAGGGGTCAGATGGGACCAAGTTACACCGAAGATCAGCGTTCATCATCACACGATGCCGCCGACTTGTGGACGGGCGCCGGAGACCGAATGGGATATTCGCAGGAATGTAGTACGTTATGATGCCAGGCAATAGAGTAGTACGTGTTCTTGTCCGCCGCTAGTTCAGCCGAATTTTTATTATTTTTTTTCCCTCTTTTGTCTTTTTTTTTTTTTGCCAGCCAGAGGCTGAAGGCATTGTCATAATTTTTTCTTCTGTTTTGGTTCGGATTTCTTAGCCGTGAAGTCAGTCCAACACCATGCAATGAACCCCGTGACGTCACCGGTTTTTGTTATGACGTAACGGAAAGGAAGGTAACGTAAATGTAATATACGTGGAATTCAGCGAGGCCAGTGACACTGAACACTGCAAATTTCGTTCGGAGTACCTACAGCCAATGCAGTAAACCAGTTTGAAAATTAAAACAAATGGTGGTGTTGAGTGCACATTGATACGGTATGGTAACTCGTGTGTATGTCCATGTGTGTGCCCGAATTAAGTTTCTTCAAATCGTTGCGCACACAGGCTAACAAACGCTGATTTTCGTTCGCTTCGCTCACTCAATCAGCGCATACTGTGACTCAGATCTCCCTCCCCACTGTTAATGATCCCCCCTCTTCTAATGATCAATTCCATGTTCTTCCATTATATTCCATTGCATAATTCCATGTCCATATTCATGCTGACGAGGCTAAAGGCGGTCTCGATGCTGCCCCTGCGAGAAGCATGCTGTCGTGAAAAGCTTTCCCCAATTTCTTTTCTTCCTACCAGACGCGTGGTGCCGTCGCTGGTGCTAGTGCCGGTGCTATCGACCTCTTGTGTAACGATATATATATATATATATATATATATATATATATATATCTTTAATGTATGTGGGCAACATTACTCCAACACAGACCCATTTTAAAACTACGGGAATTGTATTTTCCGATTGATGTGATAACTCAAGAGTGTCAGATACAAAAGTACGTATCATGTTTAATCCAGGATCGTCCTGTGAAGGACAGTTCATTTCTCAGCTGAGGAAGGGAGGGAGCGACTTTTGTTTGCACTCGTGATTCTATACTTTGTTCCACATAAGTTTTCAGAAAATTGACTGTATGACGCCACGTTTTCTTCCACTACGAGTGCAAAAACTCCGAAAACATCCCATTCGTAAACTCTTAACAGTAACTTTGTTGAGTCTCCAACTTTGTTGATATCCACATGTTTTTGCACTCTTAGTGCAAGAAAACGAGTCGTCATCCAGTCAGTTTTCTGAAAACATAATGTGGAACAAACTATAGTTGGGTGTTTACTTTTTTTAAGATCAAAGAAAATCAATGTTTAGTTTAGCGTTCCCGTCCGTATGTAGCGCCAAAAAAAAAAGTACTAAGAGAAAATTTTATTCGCCCGCGTGTTAAAATTTTAACTTCAAACCATGCAAATTTAGCCGTTTGTTCACTAGAAAGCTTTGAGTATTAAATCTGCCAACAGGGGGCTCCGTCGTGCTTGCATTTCGCCAGCGATACAGGCAAGTGACAGAAAAAAGGTCACTTTTTATTTCTTTAATTTAATTTAATTTATTTTTTATTTATACTCACATAAACAAATAAATTACAAACCAAAAACGTCAAGTGTGCCGTAAAAAAGGGGTTGTGATTGAATTGAAGTGATGTTGATTGAAGTGCTGTTGTACTTTACGAATCATATATTTGAAACGTAAAGCACAACAGCACTTAAACAGAAGCAATTTTCTCAATTGTACATTTGATTATTTCAATTAAAAATCATCAATTTTATCCGTGTACATTTTAACAAGTGAAAATTCAATCATATAACCCCTTTTTTATGGCACACTTGACGTTTTTTGTTTGTAATTTATTTTTTTTATTTTGGGTCATACCTTGGCCAAAAAAAATGTATCGCACATTCCTGTCGGCCACACACACAGTACTGTAGCCCAGTTTTATTAGTATATGTGAGTTTTTCCGCTTTAATTTGCAAGGAAAAATAATTTTGGTTTCTGTTTATAAGGTGACTAAAAATCAATTAAGTGGTTCTAGGGAGTGGTGCTGAAAAAATTGACGCGAGCGGGTGGTTTTTATTTTACGTTTTATTCTTAATTTTTCAGATGCGAGCGATGGTGTTTTTTTTGTTTTTTTTACAAACAAAACGAAATCGGTAGCTTATATTTTGTTGTGGAGTACCTATGTATATTTTAATGCCAGGATCAGCGCGCAAAACTTACATATCTGATAAAAGTCACTCTTACGTCTAAGTTTTTAGTTGTGACGCGCTATTGAACGACCCTTAGATTCTTTTCAAGGTGATCATGCGAATGGGAGCAGAGTGCTGATGTGGTCATCGGCTCCAGAAATGTTTGTGAAAGTGCTGATGCGTGATCGGAATGTTTTTTTTTTTTAGACAATGTCATAAAAACGTTCCATGCGTTTAGAGAAAAAAACCCATGCGTGCTCTCCCGAGAACCACTTAATTAATTTTTAGTGGCTTAATTTGTTGATTTAAAAAAAAGGGGGGGGGGGGGCAGCGATTACCTAGTCACAACCAGTCTTCCGTACACTTCCGCCACTTTTGGGCCACTTCTGCTTCACGGTTCCGGGTTTTTCTTTTATTCCTTTTAACTAAATTTTGAACGCTGAATGTAATGGTGAAAACCGTTGGCCTGTATCTGGTATCGTCCCACAGATGTTCGGCTGACTTCTACGTCACTTCCGGTGACTTGTGGGCCACTTCTGCTTCACACTTTCGTTTTTTTTTTTAATTTCTTTCAGCTACTTTTTGGACCCCCGAGTCTAATGGTGAAAACCGTTTAGCTATATTTGGTACCATCCCATACATGATGTCGGCCACTTCCGGTCACTTGTGGGCCACTTCCGCTTCGTATTTTCGTTTTTTTTAAGTTTTTTTTTATTCCTATTAACTAACTGTTGCGATGGTTGCAAACTGGTATTCAGAAAAGGTTAAAGCAGTAACCTGAAGGTAACTTGGCAGGTCTATACAGCAGCGTCAAGTGACGTCATAATGGCTACGAGACACCATTTGGAGGTAATAGCTACAAGGTGCACTAGATTAAAATGTAACGGAAAAAACGGCGCTTCTAGTCAAGACAGTGCTTTGAGAGCGGGTTTCTTAGGCTTAAAAGAAGGTTGTTTTCTCCAACAACAAAAATCGCGCGTTCTAGGCTTAAGAAAGCCAGTCTAGTAGCATTGGCTTCAATAAGACGAACTTCTTTTCTCCCTACAGTGCTCCTTGCAGCTAACCCAGTTACTGGCTCCGCCATAGAGTTATACACAATAATACTACGTCCTGTCACTGCCCTATACCGTCTGTACACACATAAAACCGGGTCATAAAATCAATCCCACTTCTGCTGTCCGATGACATACATGTGACAGACAGAACCGAAAGTTTTTGGACGCCGAATCTAACGGTGAAAACCGTTTGTCTGTATCTTGTACCGTTCCAGAGTTGACAAAGGCGGCGGATGGACGGATAAAGTCGTTTCTGTTGTCTTCCCATGTTTCGCTGTATGATAGAATACTAAATAGGGTCTTCCTTACCATTGTTCTTGAAAAGGTTATGACGCTCAACTAAAAAATAATTTTCTTTTGTCCGTATGTCAACGTGAGTGAGTACGGGGTTGTTTGATTCTTTGTAGGTCAGCGTGAGTAAATGTGATTGAGTAAACAAAGCGTTATTAAGTGCACAGAAGTTAAAAAACGCAACGTTTAGCCCTCTGATCGTTGCCGTTATCAAGTGAAGAAAAAAAAATTATAAAACATAGTCATGACACACACACAAAAATTATAGGCTGCAATTCAAGAAAGCCCAACTAAAGCGTCTTACATTTCAAAAAGAAAAATCTGAATCACAAAAAAAATACTCGTTTCGAACTTGTGATTTCTAGAAATGCAGCCTATAAATGTGGATTTTTTTTTGTGCGTGTTACGACAATGTTTTTATAATTTTTATTTTCTTAACTTGATAACGGCACCGATCGGAGGACGAAGCGTTGCGTTTTTCGTCTCCAAATCGGGGCCCTTATCACATGAAGAAAAAAAAAGTTTAAAACTTTTCTGATCATTCCAGTAACAACTAAATGCAATTCTAGAAAGCACAAGTAAAGTGTCTTACATTTCAAAAAGAAAAATCTGTGTCACAAAAAAAAAACTTTCGAACGTGTGCTTTCTAGAATTGCAATTTTGTGGATGATCAGAAAAGTTTTAAACTTTTTTTTCTTAATGTGATAACGGCCCCGATCTAGGGACGAAACGTTGTGATCTTGTTTAACTCACAGGCACCTAAGGGCTTTATGATTTACTCACTTAAGTGCGTTTATCTTTACTGCTTTAATATTGAGCAAATGTGAGTCAACGAAATTATTATTATTTATTATTATTGTTATTATTATAGTTTTTAATTAGATAACAAGCGGCTAAAGCGACTACGTAGTCGCAACCTGTCTTCTGTACAGTTCTGCCACTTCCAATGTTGCGGCGCACACCTCTATCACGCACTGCAACAACTATCTCTGTTATATAATCTAAAAGCAGTAACCATCACAACTTAGTTAGCTTAGCCTTATTTTACATTTTTGGCGTAATTGTCAGCTTTTAGGCATAATTTACCAGTAGTTTTAATTTCTTAAGTGGCAGCAAACGGGGAATTGGATTGTAGGGCAAGCCTATTCCTTTTTAAAACACGGTGTGCCTCGGGCACACATCTAGTGTTACGACGTAGCCTAATGCGCAACGTAGCCTTTACAGATCAGTGGTAGTAGGGAAGTGACGCGATAGGAAGTCGTTGTCATCTATTCGTTGCAATAGTCTTCTCAGACGGTACGGCTGTACAGAAGACTAAAAACTGGAAACACATATAGATAAACTAAATCAAAAATTAAGGAGGATGTTACCAATGCCGTATAATCTAATCTATGTTTTTTATTAAACATAAAAAAAAATAAGAAAATGGTCTTTGATGCACTAATAATGTCAAATGTAAATTATGGCGTAACTGTATATGGTATACTACATCGAAAAGTATTAAGGTACAAACGCAGAAAATTATTAACAAAGTAATTAAAATTGCTTTTTAGAGATTAAAAAAAAACATTAAATAGTAACGAAATCTACAATAAGTAAAACAATATGGAAATTGATAAAACATTGAAATGGTACGTAGTAAAAAAAAAATTATTATTATAAAAAAGAATGCAAAATAAAGTTAAATAGAGGCACAAGAGAAAATAAAAGGTGGCTATAAGAAATAAAATGGTGAAATTCGTATGGAAAAACAAAATTTAATATGAACAGTACTAGCAGACAACCTTTCTAGAAAAGCCGTGCCTCTTGGTTTATTGGCTTCTTCTGTCTTTCACGTGCTGACTATGTTACGGATGTGGGCGTACGAAGAAATGTATAAAACTCAACACAAGGTGGTGGAAGGAACATCGGTGTTTTATAGAACATTTTCAACCCAACGTGTCTTTTCGTTAAAAACTAGCACCTTCAACTTATTGGTGCGGAGTGCTACTAATTACTCAGTAAAACACTGCAGACAGTCTCAATAGGCATACGAAAAGCGATTTTTTTTGTGGGGGGGTGGTCACATTATTTTTGGACGTTGAATTGGGGTGGGGGGGGGGAAGCAAGATTTTGTCTGGATTCCGAAGGCGGGGTTCATCGAAAATTTGAGGGGGGGGGGTCACATTATCATTTCCTCCGTCTCCCCCCGGCCGTAAATAATGACCAGTTCCTTAATTCAAACTGGAATTCTATCAACAACTTAGGCCTGCCCCTTCCGCCCCCCCCCCTCCCCCAATGGTCTGTCTTCCGTACGTCCCTGGAAGGGGCTAAGGGTAGCATGTTGTTATTCGGCTTTACACCTCTATTAGGACGAAATCGTTTCATTACATCTTACCGCTGCGACGATGAAACTACGTCTGTGTAGCCACGTCCATGAAGCCTGTTCCGTGCGCGATTACCACGTTTTAAGGCTAAAATATTTTGCCACAATTAGGCCAAAAAAAAAACTTTCAGAAGGTCGTCCGCCCGCCATAACGCAATAATGTAATCCCGCCTGCAAATTTATCGAATCTGTTTTACAATTTATACAACACGGGTCACCACCATAAATATTTATTATTTACTTTTTTTTTGGAGGGGGGCGGATCAGACGTGGGTGGTAAACGCTTTGCGCATCGCCCGTCTAAAAATATAATGAGGTTGTTATCATAAAGTTATTACCCTCCAAAAAATTATAAATAAATAGGCCTACATTTTTATTTTTTTGCGTTAAAATTTATACCGTTCCTCGTTTATTTAGATGCACTTGGCCGCATCTTTGGTAAAACTGTTAAATAGGAAGGAGGGAGGGAAAACAAGGCATTAATTTGTCTCTTCGGTGGCCCAAGTCTGGAGCGCGCGTGCACGGCGGCCATTGAGCCTCTTTTGCCGACGTCCAGAGTGACTTGACCCCTTGTTTCTCGGACCTGTCCAACCTGGTTGGTCGCTTCACCTTTGGCCCAGCGAGAACCTCCACCCCCAGGCAACGATACACGCGCTGGTCGGAACTTGCTTTGAAGTAGGCTTTGCATTGTTCATTTTTAAATACCCCGGGTATATATATTAAAATACTCGTCATCTCCCGAGGTATAATCGTATGATATTGCAGAAAGTTTATTACGGTTCGCTAAGCCCGAAGAGGATACAGGTATAGACGTCGTCCACCTGATGAGCCGTTTTCTGTGTAAATCCCATAACGTCTTAAATACGGTCTTTAATTTTCGGTAGTTTAGACAGTTTGCGGTCTTTTTCAAAGGCAAGGATGTAAAAATCGGTTAAAAGCGTCCTTCGCTGAGTCTATTTTGTAGACGGAAGAGGCAAGCGACGAGGTTGTTGTGTTGAGATTTATTTCGGACTGTAAATGTTGAACCCATGTCACCCCCAACGAAATCCCACTTGAGAAATCGACCAAGTCCAAAGCTACGTGACGTCATATTTTAACAACCGATTGTCACTTCAAAACTCACTTCCATTGTTTGCTTAGATGATGTTCTGCAACCAACGATTGTAGCAGTATACGACAAATTGCCTGTAGTTTGTACGTCATCAATTGTAAAGGCACGAGCTCGCTTGGCGTACTGCCCGGTGCTTTCAACAATTAGGGGATGAACCGAATTAGAATTCAGCCGCCACGAGCCTCCCACCGACCCACTTCACAAGGTAATTTTCGGCAAATTCTATTAGAAATGTTTCCGTTTTTGCCCCATAGTCCTAAATGTAAATTCAAACCAATCCAACCCTGTTGGTTTGTGTTTCATAGCAACCCGGTAGATCCTAGATTATTCACCCAAACTAAACTATTACCGAATGCCATTGCTATTTAATTAGACCCTAAGTAAGCCTAGTTTCCTTGGTATTCTGAATTAGGCCCTAAGCTAAGGCAAAGAGTTGCCCGTGTTTGTCAGGCGAGACTGCCCTCCAACGCTCCTTCCTTAATAATTTAAAAAAACATCATGCGGACTGAACCACTACTTATTGCCTCATTTCACATCACCTTAGAGTTAACAGGGATCCACTCAGCCCGTTTTAGGCCCCACGTACTATTTGATAGCTTCTCCATTAGCTGCGGCATTGGTGGTGAGGAACCGTCGCACGCACCAATAATCGCCACAGAAGGTATAAGTGAATAGTCACGGATCGGCTATTATATATATCGGTTATTATATTGCTTTCGCCAACGAAAGTCCGTTTTAAGGAATAAACGGGGACTTTAGCGGTTAGAAGTACTACTCTATTCCGAAAATTGAGCCCCAAAAGAATTTATATAGAATCTTACACAATTGTTGAAAATGCTGGTAGATTAGCTAAGCTTAGTCAAAAGTATCCCCATAAGAGTAAGTGGAGAAGCCTTATCAAAGATTTTCCCTACGAAAATGTGTATACATTGATTGCTATACGAGGTCACTTCCGGCTATTCTGTAGCTTTTTGACGCGCATCCAGCGTTAGCCATGGCGCCATGAAGGAGGGGGGATTAAGGCTTAATGGCGCGTCGATCGTGCCAGAAGGAGAGAGGGTCAATTTTGCTAGGGAAATCCTATCGGAAATCCTAGGTTCTCTTACATGCCACAATCGACATGAGCACGAGACATCACAGGGCCCTTCTCTGCCCAAAATTCCAGGGGTGGCTGAGGACGGATTCGAACCCGGGATCTCTGGCACTGTAGACGGTCATGCTAACCATCAGGCCACCTTGCCCTTACCTTCTGGCAATTACCTCCTCTGCCTCATTGCAGTAAATCATAAATGCCACTGGCAAACCAAGCATCGTCCACAAACCGCGGTGAGATACCTACGATATTGTATGCTGAAATGCGTGTAGTTGTATTAATCCCTGACAGCGAGATAAAAATGCCTGCGGGAAAAAAAAAACAGTTTTTCTTTTAACTTTCCTTGTAAATAACATCCATTCCCTACCGTTTCACTGCGATGCGGCAAAGACAAAAATGGACGCCATCTTGTTTTGTAGGTGCGCGCATGCGCGAAATTCCTGGCCCCGCAGGAAGGAAGAACGAGCAAGAGACACGTGTCGACATATTTTATTCGGTGTGCGAATGGTTGGGACAAGTCCATTAGGAAGGACGCATTTGTAATGAGGCAGATTAAGCTTAATTAATCAGAGGACTGGGACGTGATGAAGTGGGAAAAGGCCGAATTCCTGCTGAGATTGTAATACGCAGTTGGGGAGTGCAAGAATGCGTCTACCACCGTTGTCTTTCTTTAAGATAGAGGTGCGCCACTGCTAGATTCATCGCATACATACTTCTTGTGAACTTGACTGCACACTCTAAACAAATGATTAGCGAGCTTAACTTGCTTGCCAAAAAAAAAAAAAAAAACTAACTGTTGGTCGTTTTGTTCCCGGCATGAATTTTGATTTAGGCACAGTAACGAGTTGTCACTGTGTATAAAATAGGTCTAGGGTGCAGCCTCATGCACCTCGCTGTGCACTGGCTGCCATTTTTTTTCCAGACGGCGTTCAATGTTTGGGTCTTCCGGGCCAAAACGAAAGAACGAACTATGAGTGTTGAGGAACGAACAGGAAAATATACTTCTTCAATTCTTTATTGTGACGGATTGTTGCTAAAATTATAGATACGCATTTTAACCGAATTATGTAAACGTATAAGCTTGGTCACAGGACGTTGCCGTAGAAACGACACCTTCGCTTCCTTCATTCTGAGGTTCGCAGCTGGTTTAATAATAGTAGTAAACTACTTTATTAAAAACGTATGATGTGCGGCGTGCTTGTTTGTACCTCTACTCCTCTTGAACCAAGGCACCTACACAGATGGGAGTAGGACCAATTGTGCTTTTAATAGGCCTATTTTTGTCGCTGTAACTTGATGTTATGTCCCTAAAATACACGAAAAACCCTGAAGAAATAACGTCCAAGTTTTTTTTAAACCCTCATGATGTTTGTTCATGACGTCATAGTTTTTTCATGAAAACCTCTTCGAGCAAAGCGAGATGACGCCAACGGAGCGAGTCGAAGGGAGCGATGTGGCTAATAAAAATAATAACTTTACTAACTTTATTGTGACACATGAAAGAACCGGTGATCCACCAACTGCGCGAAAAATTAATTGTGCCACAAAGGGCGAAGTTTAACCACTATATGCCAATTCTTACAGTTAACAAGTGCAAACAGCTACAAGCTAAAAAAAAAAAGCAGGGGAAAATAAAACCTACAACGTCGGACGTGTGTTTACTTGATATATGAAAGAATAAAAAACCTAAATGGTGCAGCATGTATACAATATTTCGCAACGTTCCGGGCCAGTATGCGACCCTTTATCAAGGAAAATTGGAAATTAGCAAACAGCGAAAATCATAGACACGCTGATGTTGGCTAATTTCCAATTTTCCTTAATATTTTTCCAGCGATTTATGTCTATTTAATTACCCTTTATCAAGCATAACCAAAATAAAAACTAAAGTAGAAACTCAAATCATTTTATTTTTTTTATTTTATTTTTTTTATTTTAGTTACGCTTGATAAAGGGTCGCATATTGACCCGAAACGTTCAGAAATGTTGTGTACATGTGGCTCCTTTTAGTTTTTTTTTTATTCATTCGTACACATTTTGGTGATTTTGTCCTTCATTTACAGTTCGCCGTATACTTCTGCTAAAAGGAAAACAAATAAATGGAGCGGCCGGGAA
The DNA here is from genome assembly GCA_023313725.1 of Lithobius niger. NCBI lineage: Eukaryota > Metazoa > Arthropoda > Chilopoda > Lithobiomorpha > Lithobiidae > Lithobius > Lithobius niger. Next base: position 9,024 of record JAHWFP010220229.1, on the reverse strand, counting down.
GAAGGGGGGGGGGGGAGTTAGGGGCAAGCAAGAAGAAGAAAAAAACAAGAGAAGTGAAGGAAAAGAGCGGGAGGGGGAAGGGTGACCAAGTTAAGAGTTAAACAAGTGACGGAATAATACGAGCACTGGAAAACCACCAACACTATGACAAGCTTTAATGGCTTCGGTCAAAGCATTTTCCACAACTTTTAGCGTTAAACCAGAAAGTTGCATTTGGCATTTAGCATTGTGACAGCAGGGAAAATGGGGAGAAGACCGGCCATGACGGCAGCTTCTTGTTGGTTAATTGTGATCAACCAGCGTAGGGTAAAATAAGGAAAAAGCAAGTATAAGACGGTGCCATTTGATAATTCTGAGATACCTTCCGCCTAGCGAGAACATGTCGCATAAATAAGGCTTTAGGGCGCGTTTATACAGCAATCTTTCTTATAACAACACATTATCGCACCTAGAAACGTGCCCCTAACCTTGCTAAAACTAAAATCGCTGACTGTTTCTCTCCTTTAACGATTCCTGTGGCTTTCGAGCTATTCCATACATAGAACCGTGGGAAAGATGCAGGCGAAGATCATCTCCTCGTGGGTCGAGACACGAAGTCATCAGTGCGTTCCTAAACAACGACTGCATGACGTCGTCAATCAGCTCAACAGCGTTGAGCGATGAGTGTTGATATTGTATTTCTCGTCTCGTGTAAGTTGGATTGCGCCTTCACAGGTAGACTAACACACGCGGTCCCACAAAGCGTGATGACTTACGGAGTACATACACAAAAGCCAACTGTGATAGTAGCTGCGTTCCTTGCTCCTCTCCAGGCCTGTCAGCTTACGGCTTTTCCGGTATTAGTAACAGACACGCTAGGAGTCGTCCAGTACCGTACGGCGTGAGAACCCAAGGAAATTTGTATCTATAAGGACAACGTGAATGTGGAAGAAAGAAAGCCCTCAGTATACGCCACATTTCGCAATTTAATTGTTAAGCTCCGTTATTCTTGCTTCTGTTTAAGGTTTAAAACGGGTAGCTGAGTAACCTATGAATTTTTCAGCATACATTTGATTCAGATAGGCAAATCTCCTTTGGTTCTCATGTCGTACGGTACTGGACGACTCCTGGCGTGTCTATCAATACCGGAAGAGCACAAAGCTGACCGGCCTGGAGTAGGGCGAGAAACGCAGCTGCTGTTTCAGTTGGCCTTGCTGTACACTGACTAAATATGGATCCCTAAAAAAAGGTCCAGATTGGATAAAATCCGATCTATTCACCCGAAGAACACTTGGAGCTCGCGGGATTTGGACTTTTGGAGCTCCGAAGACTTAAGTTTGACCTTTTGCGTACCTACAAAATTCTACGTGGATTCGTATCTGTGGATTTGCCCTTTTTTGATGTTAGTCCTGTGGCATCGACTCGAGGCCACTCATGGAAGCCGTCGGTTCAGGGTTCACGTCTGGACTGCTGCCGAAATTTTTTTGCTGTTCTTGTGATTCCGGTTTTGAACTCTTTGACCGAGGAAGCAGTCTCGACAAGTACCGTGTCTGGTTTCCGGCGTATTCTGGGGCGAGTTCCTCGTCAAACACGAACGTCGAACATGACGCGATTTTGACGGAATCGTTGGCCACGTCGTGTACAAACATGGCAACGATTACGTCAAAATCGCGTCATGTTCGACGTTCGTGTTTGGTTGGTGCTTAGCTTAGGTTGGTGCCCCCTTAACTGAGTTGCTAGAGGTTCAGACAGAAATCTTTTTTCAACATTGTCCTTTAAGTTGGATCCCAAGTTTTCACAGACAGATCGCGAGAATTAGGGCCACTCTTCATTACCAAAAAAAACACGGAGCTTTTTGAGTCACTTTTGTCTTCCTATACCCTGCTCGTCTTCAATCGGTTCGTGACGCCAATAGAGTGAGCAATGAATATTGAACTTGTGAGTGTAAACCAACAATAAAATGGGCTACCTAACGATACTTCCAGTTTTTTCCTATCATGCTTAGTTTACTATGGGGAGGGGGGAGGGCTATCATTGTTTAGCATCCCTTACATGTGATTGTTTTACGTGGAAGCGTGTATGGCTTCTAACCTTGTTGACAGAAATCCCAAAGAATTGCGAGCAATAGCCTAATCATTCATATCTCGCCGTCCATGAATTTCAGCTGCTATGTTGCCGTAAAACGAGCACGTAGCGTTCGTCTCTCTTTTGCTAGGTCGTTGGTGGCTGGTAAAGCCTAAAGCGAGAATCTCGACCTCATGATAAATGCGGTGAGAAGTGGTCACGCGTGCCTTAAGGATCTTTTTTATTAAATTCCATTATGAGAGTTGTTGTTAATAAACAGACCCGGATCTCGCCCATTGGCCCTTTTTCATCAATCAATGCGACGCGTCGAACAACATGGCTGCGGGCTCGACACTGCTCAGTCAGTAGATAGATGCCCACTTTAATTCGTCGGCATTGTTACCGCGATCTGGCGCTAACTTACGGGTGTGCGTGGTCTGAACACTCCCCACATCCCCCACCAACCCAACCCAACACCCCCTCGCCCCCACATTGAGGTGCAGAAAAAAATTGACAACGCGTCATTTGGTTGTCAGTTGTTCGTCAGTGAAACGCAAGGTGAATTAATTTTTTTTATCATCGTTTTATTTTTTTATTATCAAATTTTTTTATCGATTAGCGATTGACAGATGGTATCGGTCGCGATGCAAGGCCATAACGATACTAAATTTACCGACAAATACCGATTCAGTTTTAAAAGTTTTGCCGATACCAGTACCGACGAAGATATCCAAAATTTAATCCTTAATTTTTTTTTTATCAATGGTGTAGTTTTCTTCAAAAGTACAGTAATTATTAAAAACTAGAGGAAGCCCGTGATACGCACGGATGGAAAACCCTCCAAAGGAAAACCCTTTAACTAATGGAAATCCAACAAAGCATTGAAACCCGACCAATCAGATTTTTGCCCACACTGGCTAACAAATGCTGATTTTCGTTGGATTCGCTCACTCAATCAGCGATCCCAAGCCTGACGCAAGCCGGACCCCTTATCTGCACCCGGTTTCTAAGCACTGACATTTGAACATTTGTATGGGTAAATAAATAAATACGCTTTTGTAGAACAAAGTAGAAACATTTAGCCCTGTGGCTTTGGCCTTTTTTTTTTCTAGGAGAGGCTGAAGTAAATGCCTGACAATGCCTGATATGGTTTTATTTATGTATTTCTAGACACGTGTCGCGCCAAGTAACGCAACAAACATCACATCAATTCAATTTTTGGGGTTGTAAACCATTGTCGCCATAACGTTGTGTCTTGTACCCTGAAGCAGACTTCGGCACATTTCAGGTACTTCGATAAAAATAATAATGCGGTACAAAAGCTTAAATTGTTGTTGAAATCGAGAGCAATGACCCACATGACAAAAATTAACTCGTGTAGGAATGCCAGCTAAGCTGCTTTCAATGCAAAATATGACCCTCAATAGCGTTGCTAATGTGTTACTACTAGTTACTAGCTAGTTAGCTAGTACGCTCATCCCCATGTTAAATCCCACAGGGTGATTTTTCATTGATACCGAGATAACGGGAAGACTTCCAGCTATGAAATTGGACGAATGGGTGCAGTACAATACGACCTGCGAACCTTTTAAGGTTTGGAGCCTGGGAGTGTAACAGGGATGGCGTGGGAGGGATACAATAGCTTTAGCTTTATTTGGGGCCCTGGCCTTCCGCCATGCGCCCGCCCTAAAAGTGGCAGTGTGCGTAAGTACTAAAATATTGTTATAACCATTGTTAGTATTGTCAGCATCGTCTCTCATTGGACGGCCAAAGTTCGGACAATGACAGCGTGTATACTGACGTGCGTGCCTAGACACACACTAGTGTATCACGATAAAAAATTTAAACAACGTTTCCAATGAAATTGTATTCACGTCCAATTTACGAAAAATAAACAAACTGTAAAAACAAAGCAAAATAAACAAAGCCAAACACTGGTAAGATACCACCAAGTTGAGAGTGGTTCGGCCCTTCAAAAGAGTGATACCAACACACCTAAACTGACTAAATAAAACAAACTACCACAAAATTAAAATCAAACCAAAAACCTGTAAAGAGGTGGCTAAGTTGAGAATGGTTCGGTCTCTAGGCAGAAGGTAGTAGCAAAGTGTTAAAGACCAAATTCTTGTTGACGTGGCACTTTATTATACATCTGCACGGGAGTGGAGTTGAGTCTAATACACATTTTTTTTTAAAAGGAGTGATATCATATCAAAAAACAAAACTGGTGAAAAGGGGCCGCCAAGTTTCGAATGGTTCGGCCCTTCAAAGGAGTGATATCAACACACCAAAAAATTCGCCAACTTAATTGCACTGAATAATACGTTGGACGTTAAATGAAAACTTGATCATTGCTATCGAGAGTAGCAATGTTCCAGTTTTCATTCAACCTTCGAACTATTAAGCGGTGCGATTAACTCGGCGAATGTTTTTGCGTGTTGATATCACTCCTTTAAAGGGCCGAACCATTCGGAACTTGGCGGCCCCTTTTCACCAGTTTTGTTTTTTGATATGCTAATACTCTACGAGAGCTTAAAGGACGGCCAAAGGACAGCTTATAGGACGGCCAAAGGACGGCTTAAAGGGCGACCAAAGGATGTAATTCCATACGCTCTAGACTATTGTATATTGGGTTTTGTTTTCATTTACAGAGGTCTTATCGTCGCCGATCATTTTGCAACGTAGCAAAAAATCCGTTCGTGCGCCGCAAGTTTAAGGTGGTTGTTAAAGCTATTGTTAGATTCGTATTGTTGCGTGGCCTTTTCCTTTTCTGATGTAGCCGACCCTTCTTTTTTTTCTTTGCCCGTCATTCAGGAATATTTTGCAGACAATATAGATGTTTGAATAGAAACCAACAGTTAAAAGACTGGTAGGAAGATACTCTGTGATTCCTGAGCAATACACCGCAAACCACATACTGTAATTCCGAACGGTTCCCGAGTTATCGATATTACAGCAAAAGGTGCCGATGCCAGCCCGACACCACAAATATCGGCGGCCACCGATCTGATCCAGTTACGTCATGCCCCACTCAGTAAATCGCTTTTAATCCAACAAAGAGAATTAAGATTAAAAGAATAGGCCATTTACGGACGATTCAGCCGACCTTCTGTTTTTTTCTTTAATGGTTAGTGACATTGGTCAGTGGTAGCATTCGAGCCGGCGTCCACTTGGGTTGGAGGCCATGACTCTGACCACTTGGCTTGGCTGCTGCTGCTCAGTTTCCTCGGGATCCCTGACCACACCTTTAAATTCGGGCGTGATTCTTTTAGGGTTAAAGGCGCATCTACTGTCTCAGTTGACTTTGGGAATACTGTACGAAACAGTATCAAGTTAAAGATTGTGTCGTCACAAACCGGAATGATTTTCGTATTTTAACATCACATTTGTAATTTTGTATAGGCTAGTTTCTTCTAATTTTTCTTCAGGGATCTATAGGCGTAAATAATTATAATTTTTATCGCGTTAGTCGTTTAGATTTTTGATCTCATGGTAATTATTAACAAACGATTAAAAATTAGTACATGCACACACAGAGATATGAAACGTCATGGTTACAGTAAGCGCGCAAAGGAACCACCCCCAACAATTTCTTTCATTCCGACAGGTGGAGTTAGTGACAAGTGCGCTAGCCTTCTTTCCTTCCCTCCTAAAGCCCGGATTCAAACGAACGAGCCCAAAATAGGGTTGTGAGCCATTTTAAAAGGTCAACAGAAACCTCAAATTTGACACAAGAGTTATTTTGAATTTTTGTTTGTTTTCCCATACATGTAGCCAGCACAGCTGTGGCTTTGTCTATGCCATGTAAGTCACCAAATTAAAACAAAACAACGTTGAAAGTAGACCATCAGCAGATTTTCTTGATTTTTAATAACCGACATAAGCCAGTGTGCCATTCTAAAAGGTGAATCGAACCTTGAATTTTGTCAATACAGCATTCTAGAAATTTTTCTTTTTTTTTTTTTCATGTATGTTAAGAATCTGTTTCCGATGTGTGACGCTCGATTTAAGGCTTTTGTGAAAGGAAAAAAACCGTGGAAAGTAGGGCTAGGCAAGAGTTTTGGTCACTTGATCAATGGCGTCAGTAGAAACTGAGTGGTTCTCACAAAAACTTGAAACGAACCTCGAAATTAGCAGCGAGAATTACGAGCACAATTTCGACAAAGTGCAAGAATTGGAGTAACAGGAACTGTCGTGTGCTCCTTGATAACTAAATAAAAAAATTTGCTGTGAATATTTGAAAAAAATTCCATGCATTTACCGTGGTTCGAATACATTTCTCCACCAGGTAGAGGGTTTGTTGCGAGAAGCCCTTGTATAAATAAGATAAGCTGCTCATGCATATAATCGCAGGATGAAGTAAATACAGTGTTCCATATTCAACAGAAAGTTTCGTAAACGCCACATTTTAAAACGGATTTTTAGCAAGGGATTGACTAACGGTAAGTAAATAAAACTTTGGGCCCGTACTTGGTGTGGTGCATGGCCAGTAAACTACAGTGTGGTACCGTATAGAGCCCTGTGTAGTGGTCAAGAAAAATGGCGTTGGGAGGAATGTACCTTTAACCTTGAATGTTCAATGTAGGTAACTTGTGAACCAAAAGAAATAGAAACTCTCGGTTTTTCAGTGTGCCATTTTAAACTCGAAAGCGAGCTTAGTCGTTGTAACTAAGCTCGTAACTATAGATTTTAGGCTAAAATTTGTAAATAATAGCTAAAACAAACAAGGTGAGAAATTACCAACTAAGATTATGTGTCAAAGGGCAACGACTTCCTTCCGTCCTATTTATTGTCTCATAGCTAAAAAAAAAATGTCGATAGTTATCACACCCATTATGGGAGGGAGAGGGGGCTGAGGAAATGAAAATGTAACCACCAAATTTTCCATGAGCCAACCCCCCCCCCCACCCCCCAACAAAAATGCACTTTTCGTCAGCGGGTTATTGAGACCGTCTGCAGATGGATGATTTCCTGTAATCATATTAAGTAAGCATAGCATAGCACTCCACACCGACAATTACCACATGGGTAGTTGTAAGGAAAACGTGCCTCGATTTTAACAGAAGGCCAGGGGCAGAAGCTGAGGCTTGTTTAGAAATTCCCGTCTTTCGAGTTCCTCACCAGGGAATTTAATTTCTTCCAGTGCATTTTTACACACAGCGGTTAACAAATGCTGATTTTCGGCTGCTTCGCTCACTCAATCACCCTTCAGTCACTATTACTCCTGAAGTTAGCGTAAATACAAGCAGTGAAGCTTGACTTGTTTAAAAAACAAACAGATTGCACGTGAGAATGAAATTTCTTTTAGGGCAAGGTTGCACCCCCGCACTGAGCAACTGTTTTTTTCCCCGGCTGTTGTCGTTCGTTACTTATTGTTACTGATTTCTCTCCCAGATGTAGGATGTCATGTGTTGGTTGATGGTTGTAGTGTTGACTAGCTTTTGTAGTAGAGTGCATGGCTTCGGGCCCAGGCCCTGAATAAACTATTCATTCATTCCAGATGTAAGTCGTTTGTGCTCTCTACCAACAAACTATTGTTCGTTGATTGATAATGCGGTTCCTGAACAATTCCTGAACAATTGTTAAGTAAAAGCATTTGATCTCGTGCAGCTAAGTTGTTAGATAGCATTGAGCATTGGCCTTTTGAGTAGTTATAGCTGGCCGAGTTAAGGTTTATCTAGATCTTCCCCAAAACAAAACCTGTTCAGAATTCCCGCCAAGCTTTTTGGCCGTTTGAAGTCGTGATATCAAACGCCAAGAAGCTCTTTCACTAAGTTAATCCCACTGTAACAGTTTCGAAGATAAGACGAAAAAAATTAAAAAATTGCTTACTACGGAATTCTCAAGTATTCCATTTAACATATGAAGTCTGAGTCGGTGGGATTGAATCAGCAAAAGAGCTTGGCGTTTGATAGCACGACCGACTTCAAACGGCCGAAAAGCTTGGCGGGAATCCTTAAAAAGTTTTGTTATGGGGAGATATCACCTCTTTTTGGTGCAAAGAGTTAAGCTCCATTTTTCTTTCTTAGCACAATGAAAAACCGAAAATCCACTTTTACCGTCCTTCTTTTTCTCTTTTGGCTTTAGTAGGTCTACCTGTCGAGAAGTCCGCCAAACTCTCAGTATTTAGCAGTGTGAAAAGTCACAATTCTTCTTTCGTGCTGTTGTTGTCGCGCTGCGTACGTATGTCTTCATTTTCTTTGTTGTAAACAAAATATGTTGTTGTATAGTTTTAAGGCATTGATTGTAGGTTTTCAGAGATGGAGCGTACGACTTTGGGCCAGAGCTCTGGTAATAAATTGAACTGAATCGAATTGTTGTTTATTGTTGGCCCTCTCAAGTTAGTTTGTGAGGTAGAAGAGATAGAATGGCGTTGGGGCTTTTGTGTATTCTCTCGTGTTGAACTTGAACTTGAAATGGGAATCCTGATGCTACAGACATAGGGCGTTAGGGCTTCGTCTGGCAGATGACCATGCTCGTTAAAACCCTTTGAACCCTTTGACATAGGACCTTAGGGCTTCGTCGGGCAGATGAACGGAAGCGGTTAACGCTCGCTAAAATTCTTTGAACTCTTTTTGTCATGGGCCAGATAACCGAGTTTGGGTTCGTGCTAACAACAACAAAAATTCTGTAACTCAGCCCTTAAAATAGCATTGAGATAGCTTGGTAACTTCGAATTTAATTTCCGTCCTAAACCCCAAAATAGCAAAAGGTCCGTTCCATAGTTCAACTATAACTATATGCAAACTTTCAGCGGTGCGCACCGCATGGAAGAATTTATTTCCGTGAAACAAGCTAGCCAGTAATTAGACAAATATCAACGTTATTCAAACCTTTTTTCAACAAGAAAACGTTAAGCTTTGTCACTAATAGTGACTTTTATGTTGTCAGGTGACCGAAGTCACCCGACCAAACGAAGTTTCAGCCTTTTCTGTCGCATTGTTATTTTACCTCACATGACTGAAAACAGCCAAACTGCCT
>JAHWFP010220228.1:0-20069 GCA_023313725.1 Lithobius niger | reverse complement strand
AAAGTAGATAAGTAGGTAATGCACAACATTTAAAGCAGCTGCAATCACCCTAGACATGACGTAGGCACACGACCCCCACTGATTTACTGCATAACTGGATACTAAAATTGATAGCAACTTTTCAATGTTGGCATGGCATTTCACAGCTCGCTAGGCAACTTCTGAAGTAATTATTCACTATTTCTATAGCAACTCATTTCAATATCAAACTTTAACAGACCTTATTCAACTGATACTACTTTTCTGTTGTTTCCAAGAAACTTAAAGCAACTTAGATCACTTTCCTTTGCTCACCAGACAGCTCAGTGCGGTCACCACAGCTCACCAAAATAGTTCCCAAATGCACGGTGAGCTTTGAGATTCCTCACTCCAGTGTCACCGGTGAAGCATAGAACTCACCGACTCCCAAGAGGTGATTTCTCTGCTGAATTCTCCGACTAAAGACCTGCAGTTCTGCGCCAGAATTATTTATGTAAACATAATTAACAAATGGTGGAGTTTGTTAATGGTCTGTTTATTCATCGTTACACTGAGTGCCCCCCCCAAAATTAAAATAAAATAATAAGTAATTAGAATGAAAGTAATGAACATATTTTTTGGCCGGTATTTAACTTACAACTTCTTAGAGACAACACAACTATAACAGTGGGTGTATGATAGTGAGCATATGTTCTCAAAACGCTTACTTTTGTGACATTAGCCGCCGTTTTGTTAATCGACGAATTACCCAACTCTGTTCCAAAACGCATGACTTCGTCTCTTTCAGTGGAAGCAGTTATTTTTGTTGTAATTGGCTGCTGAGCTTAAGGTGAGTTCAGGAAAGTGTTCTTAAAAAGGTTTCATTCATGTAGCTTGTTTCTGTTGATATCGGCCGTAGTCAAGGCGTTTATTTAATTGTCATTTTCATAGTGTTTATACTTCATGGACAACCTTTAATCTATGTGCAGTCCGCACTTGTGTCGCTAGTATCAAAAATAATTTTTTTTATATCGTATCGGCATTAAATGTAACCTTTCTTCGTTAGTCGAATGCCACGTCTTTTAATGTCACAATTTATTCATTATTAGAGATATGCGTGATAACTTCAACAAGGACCAACAACAACCAGAGGAAGTAAATACCACCAATTCGAAGAAACGAAAACGTGCCTTCTTGGAAAAAGGATACCAGGAACCTTGGCAGCCAATGAATATTCAGGGTCAGTTGAACTGAGTTTAATTTAAATGTCGTCATAAGGGTTGGTCGGAAATAGGCAAACAGCAACAATCTTAGAGTACAAACAACATGTATAAAGCCACTTTCATGCTACATGACTCCGACTGTATTTCGTAGGCAAGCATTTCCTCCAACGACTGACTCCAAGGACACTTGGTTGCACTAGTAACCTTAATAATATGTAGTGTCGTATGTATATATAAAATATAAAATAGGTACATAAAATGGCTTAATGTACTGCCTTGTTAGTAAATTAATGTAAGATTTTCGTTGTTGGCCTTTCCGACTCTGCTTAATATTTACAGCGATATTGTTCGGTGAGAGCGATCAGTGCGCCACCAAGGAACTCAGCTTGGGATGGGGGAAGGGAGGGGAATGGAATTAAAAATTTGGTTTCAAGAAAAGTCAGCCAAGGTTCTAGGAGTTTTTAAGCCTTGTGAAACAACCCATTTTCAAATTTGATGTCATTGGAGTGCTAATAAGAGTCAATTTTCAGAATGTTTTCAATTGCATCAAATGCTTCATTTGTCTACTTTTTATCAAATTTGACTTAACTTGGGGCCTGAAGAGGGTGGGTCACTTGCTCCCCCCCCTGATGTGCCACTAGATGGAATTGGATTTATGCCTCCCCCCAAAAAAAATTAAAAGTAGTGTGTATCAACTATATGGAAGTCAATAGGTCAATTCAATATGCAACTAAAATTTACTGGAGTGATGCCCTCATTTTACTCTGAACCGTAAAATAAATATAACTAAGCACATAACTGAGTAATGAAGATCATAGCTGCTTGGCCAAGTGAGAGATGCTACGATACATTAATTACTTATATGATTTATTCCCAATGTTGAATTTTAGCCTAGTGCTCCACTTATGATTTCTACCCACCGCTCTACCTTGAATATCTCCGAAAATATTTGAGACAATTCTTTTATGGACCAAACTACCCTTGACAGGAAATTCCAACCAAATGCGACCAAACAATTTCGGTTAGGATTGATGGAAATAATAATCCCCACCTTTTAAAATATCATAAGCATGTCGTTTATTGGATATTAGAGAGCTCACAAGAGTACTTTGAAATCGAATATCACTAGCAATTTTTAAAAAAATAGCGCTCGCGCTAATTAAGGGTTATATGCTTGAACTACGATTTCGTGGTTCAATGGTTGCTTTTATGTAAGCGGCCATTGAACCACAAAATCGTTCTTCAAATATATCTCTTAATTTGCGTGAGCGCTTTTTTTTAATTGCTAGTTATAGTGATATTCGATTTCATAGTACCTTGTGAGCTCTCAAATGCATCACCTTTCTGTCGAGAACTGTGTCGTAGACGTGTTTTGCTTAATATTATGCTTTTGATTTGCTGACGGTTTGATGCCATTAACATATCATTTTATGCAATTGGGAGTAAGCTACTCTAGCCCCCTTGCGGTGGGGATTGACCTTGCTATCACAGCTATTTGTTTTCAGATACGCTTCGTGTGCATCCATACAACCGTTCATGTTTTTCACACAAACTGAACAATTTATACATTTTATGCTATTTTTTTTCGGGTTAAGCCTCTAGCCCCCTCAGGGGAACTCCTCACAAAATAGCATAAAATGGTACCGTATATAAATTGTTCAGTTTGTGTGAAAAGCATGAGCGATTGTATGGATGCGCATGAACAGTATCTGGGTTTGAACTTGCTATCATGGCTGTTCATTGCCAGTTATCTTCATTTAAATCCATACCAAATGTCATGCTTTTCACACAAAATGTACAATTCCTTCTATTTTGGTCCCGAAGCCACCGATTAGAGCAGCCAGCACGAAGTAAACAACTTCTCGTACAACTTTGGTTAAATTCAACTTTTTAGAACTTGCTGGGAACAATGCACAATTCGTAAAACATTGAAATACAATTTTTATTATGATAGTATTCTAGCCACACAAAATTGCAAAGTTTGTATTCGTAGCTGGAAATTAATATTACTTGACACTCAACATAGCTGCTTTTGTTTAATCGCTTGATGAAAGCTAGGCATTCAATGCATAAAGATGATTGTGTGTGGGCTACTTCCTACCAACTTGAAAAAAAAAGTTCGGGATGAAAATGTATTGAAGAAACTAAATAGAAACCAACGCTGACGCTAGTGATATGCTTCAGGCAGCTACAGAGAACTGTACGATTTGAAGTATTTAATAGTGTTAAGTTTTTTTAAGTACTGCAATGCTTTCCCGATGTTTTACACTGAGGTAGAGACTAAAAATGCCATACGGTGTCGCTAATCGCCGTATCGTTTCTCAGAATATGCCGTATTAAAGCTGCGGATGCCTCGCATTACTACACTTCATTCTCTTTCAACTAGGTGCAAAATTAAGCCCCGGTTCATCTATGCCAGCATTAGTTTGCTTCACATGACTTAATGGCTCCAAGAAATTAAATATTCACTAAGTAGATCATTAATTACGGCTGAACAAGGGACCGTTGACAAATACGTAATGCCTTGAGGGCGGGAGGGAGGGGTGTAGACGAAGTATTGCGCAACACACTAATTTTCGGGAAATTATTTTTCGCTAATTTTTTTCTAAATTTTTTTTAGCTAAATTCTATGTTCTTAACTTCAGTTTACGACTTACATTTTTCCCCCCCAAGATCATCGGTCAGTTATGCCCCTAGGTACGAAGTATAGCTTATAAAAACGAATTCGGAAAAAATATACAATTGGGATGGGGGGGGGGGGGGGGGAGAAAAAGTGTTACGTTTTTTCTGGGGGGGGAGGTCATGCCAAGTGTTACACTAGTGTTCCCAATGGAGCCGCGGTAGGGGGTGTCTAAATTGCTAGAAAAAAGTGTTAATTTGTGAACGCTCCTCAAACAACTTTGCCGCTAACTTCTCAATTCCCACTATTGATCGGTTTGTCCAAAGCCAAAGCCAAAGCCGGCACTATGTTGGACATTTCTGATTGTTTGTAGCTTTTGACAGATAATCTGCTTTTTAATGCATTCTTGCTTTTTTGTTGTAGAAACTACCTTTCGTCTCATGACAACAATGAATCGTCCTCGGATCACAAAAAAAGCCGTTCGTCCCACTACTAAGACTAGCAAAGAAAAGAAATAAGAGGACCTCTCGTTATATGTCAACCCTTGTCAAACGTGGGATTGCAAAAATAGAAAAAAAAAGGGGGGAAATTGAAACACCAAAAATGCACCTTTTTCAAGTTCGAGTAAGGAAAATTACTATATAGAGCCCGTACAGTGTACGTGTTCTTTCGAAGAGTTCTTCATTGGAAATCGGTGGAATTGGTATTTGCTGTAAAAACAAAAGCGACATTAAAAAGAACTGCGATCTAATTCACAGCGTTCATTCTTTGTTTTCAAGCCTCGGCAACAAAGCTGTCATTTGAAGGGTTTATGTGGGCGAGAGTGGAACCGTAGTTTCACTGCAATGTAAGGTGGACAATTGTTCAATAGCAACTTGATGGTTCCTACTACTGTTTTTGATTTCAGGTCGATGTCCCTATTTGCAAGGTGGACACATTTTAGAAACTTCATGGTTCAAGTTTCTACCGTTATTGGTTTCCGTTGGTACCACTACTTTGGAAGTGGTCACTTATTAGAAACTTTGAGTTTTGGTACCGTTGTTCGTTTTGGGTGGAAAACCGAAGGCCCTTTTAAGGGCGCATTTACGCAACGAGGCCTCTTCGCTTGCCGAGAGCTATTTGCTAGTCAACCGTAATTTATTTACGATTAGTTTCTCATTTCTACTAAATGAATGCGGTAATAGATAATGAATTAAATCTATCATAAACAACAACACAGATAAAGAACAAAGTGCAACAGTAATTTTAAACATTCCTACAACATTGTTGTCATTTCGCGCTATTCCCAAAATTTGGTATTCTCGCTCGAAGAACAGATTCTAGCAGTGATCATACGACGGTAGAATAAATGGCTGCTCGTAGCGAGAATTCAAAATCCAACATGGCGTCCATTTCGGAGTTATCGAATCAAAGACAAACCATCGAATGCCGGCATTCAGAAATCCGTCCGTCGTCTTGTACTGCAGTACAAATTGTTTTCTTGTTGTCATAAATCACGCTGTCATGTTTCACGTACCATATGTCGTGTCACGAGGCGCGAGGAGAAGGTCTGTGTTGTTGTCATGGTTACTACGTTCGAAAGCCGCATTCTCCGGTAAAAGCGAGAAGCAGCCAGCAGATTTAGTATTAACCAAGAAAAAACTAGTGAGCGAGAAAACTGTTGGTCCGTAAACGTCCCCTAAATGTTTTGGCTTTTTTAGATGATACTTTCTTCTCCGTTAAGTATTAGTAGTGCATTGCAGAGTTTCGTCTTAGGTTTCTTCCTACTTTAATGTTACATTCGTTTCAGTTTATTACTGGATTCACAGTAATTTGAATAGTTATTTTGCTTGTTTTAATCTTTTTTTCTTATTTCTTCTTACTCTTTACCAGTAATTAGTTGGGTTGTACCAACCCAACCTAACTCCCTGCAAGAGTCAATGAATGAGCTCGGTCTTCCAACTAGTCAGGCCTAAATCTCCCTGAGACCATTTTTTTTTAAATTCGTAAAGCTTGATGTACACTCTTGTCACGTATAAAGACAGCTTTTGTAAAGAGTATTTCATTATATATTTTTTAAAATTCAGTTTGTTTAAAGTTAACCGAAAATCCACGCTATTTTCACCCAAATTAGAACACAGGGAGGGGATTCTAGTCAAGAAATCTTTTCAATTTTTTTGTGTGGATAAACTACACGAAAAAAAATAGGAGTTGGTCTTTTTTTTTAATTACTGCAGAGCAAACAGTTTTGCTACTAGAATTTTGTTCAGTTTCCGTCCTAATGTTATATTGGCTACGGGGTTTGCTGGTTTTTTTTTTCTGGGGCCGGATATGACTATTTTGAAAGCTAGGCACCTGGTAATTTTTCATGTTTTTTTCAGGCATCGCCACATTTTTTAAAAAATGCATCATTTTAAATTTTGTTGGGTTTCTGACGAACTTAGCCAAATTTCTGTCATTTTCTTCATATTTGACAGATTTTGATATTTCAGTACACCATTTTCAGTAAGCCGACTCGATGGATAACAGCACAGATGCTATAAAAGTGAAAACCACATCCTCGTCATTTTTGAGGTGTGTTTGCCCGAAAAACATTTATTTTTTGACATTGCCGAAGTGAAACTTTTTTCTTTGCTCGTTCTTTGTATGATCTGCAAAGTAGATCAAAGGAGTTTCTCATCTTGTTTTTTTGTCTGTCTGTCGGTCTATCCACAACCACTTTTGAACCCATTTACCCAATTTATTTCAAATTTTCGTCATGCTCTGTTTCTGGATTTAAGTTTGTAAATCAGTAAACCTCTTCAAAGGGTTTCGGGGATTTGCCTCATTAATCAGGCATCCTTACTCAGACGTTTATCATTATTCAGGAAATTTAATCAGGAATTAACGAAAAACTAAAACATAAAACTAAACCTAAAAACACCAGCACAACTCTTTGCAGACATTTCAAAATGCGTCAACGAGATGATCAACCGCCTCAACAATTCGTCGCAACTGTCTTGGGCAAATACCTAGAATTTCAGAGAAAATTTGTAGACTGAGATTGTAATCGATGTTTTTGCAGAGAGGGTAAAGGTCTGGGTCTCTGCGAAAGATCCCAAAACACACTCAGAACTGCATACAGTGATTGCACAACACCCACGTTGGTGTAGGCTTCCTGAACTAGATAAACAGAAACCAACCCACAATACCAGGGGTCATGACATGAAGAACATTGTGCAAATAGTAAATTTGGTAACAATCAGAACAGCGACTGTACATGAGCGTGGGAGGTAGCGTGAATTGGTACGCCAACAGTAAATTGGGATAGTCCAGATCGGAATGCCATACATGCATTTTTTGCAGGTGATGTCAATATTGTTCGTCTTCGTCCACGGCCTCGTCCTATTTGTACGCAGGTTCAACATCCATGAGGGGTAATGGTAGGCCTCTGCAGTCTAATGCACGTATGAAAATGCTTTGTAATCAGAAGAGGTATTCAAACACTGTTTGCAATGTGAACACAAATGTTGACAATCAAACGTAACTGTTACTAACGTGCCTTGATTGTAAGCCCGTGCTCAACTATTTGGTGTGTCAGCAGATTTTCTACAAAATAATGCAAATGGTCAGAACTCTTGTAATGTTGGATTCTTGCGTAATTCAAATTAACTCTAGGGTCTAACACTCGACAGGGAGGTTTTCTTTCTGTACTACCACCACTCCTGGGGTAGTTCATTCTGAAGAGACCTTCATGAATCAGTGGGCTGTTTGCGGGTCTACAGCAAAACGTGCAACCCCGTACAGGACATAAGACTTGTTTACCGAAATAACAGTGGTTTAAGGACAAGTTATGCAAAGTTCGTAATAAAGTAAGTCATTTTAAGCCTGACTCCCTAATGTAAAGATCAGGGGTGGCCTGACACGCTGACCATATAGGCTGTAAGTTGTTGGTCATTGTGGTTTATTGATTGTTGTTCTTGTTGCTGATGAAATACATTGACTTGTAGAGCGGCTTGCTGTGGGTCATTGAATCATATTTTGTCCTTGAAATTGCGTGGAGTTTCTCTGGTTCCTTGAAGTGCCGTAAGGGCAGCCAGTGGCTAAATATCCGAATCCATAACAGGAAAGGCACCTTGGTCCACTCGGGTGGTCAGTAGGCTTGACCTTGTCACAGGTACGAAACGCGTGATAGAAACTATTACAGGAGATGTTCTTGGCCACACTACGACGTAGTCGATGATCAGTCGGTCGCGTGTTGGTTATACAACTGACCACTAGGGTCAATAGTATATTGGTCAACCTGACCATTGGTGAGACTTATCAGTTCTGATTGTGGTAGGCCAAGATAATTGAGGGGGTCTTCCGTAGTGTAGCAACGACTCCCTCATGATGATTAAAGATGTATATTGGACACCACAAAGAATCAAGATGGATGTCTCGGGCTCTGTTGGAGGGTAGCCGGTGGCTATGATTTCTTCCATCACTCTCCTAGCCCGGCGAATGTATGACCCTTTGCTGGTGGACATAGCTATGTTCTTTTTTCATTAAATCGTTGAGATGGAACATCTGATTAAACGGGTCTACACTTCCAAAATCGGCAACGATGCGTTCCGTATCAGTCTGGTTCGTCTGTTATGGAAAGTCACGGAAAGCCTGGGCGACATACGTAGGAGCATCAGCTTGCAGTCAGCATTTTTGTGGTTCCAGTTGACTATCTGATCTGGCGTAGCAGCTGTGGCATCAGGGCAATCTTGCTCGAGCATGGCCAGGAGGTTCTTCTTTACGTTATTTGTAAGTTTCTTGACCAATGACCGGTCCCCCTTGTAGTACAATGCATGGTGATGGTTATCTCTACAGCACTCTGCCTGTTCAGGTCTCCAGGCTTGCATCTTTTACAATGGGTAGTCTCTCCCTCTTTGTTACTAATAATGGACGATAAATGATGGGGGGAAATGGAATCGCTAAAGTTGATATTCATCTTGCCCTCCTCCTTGCTTTATCTTGCAACGTGCCTGACAGTTAGAATTTGCATGAGATTTGCTGCTCCAATGTTCTTCTCTTCTTGACGTAGCAAGAAACGATAGTATTCTTTTGCTACTATTTATGTCAGGGTGGCCTGTCATGCTGGTTATTTATGCTGTAAGCTGTTGGTAATCAGTTAGCCTTTGACCAAGCTACCAATAATCTTAATGGCCAGACTATTCCCCGTCTGTTGCAGGGCATGACCTACGATTCGAGATACGGGCCTCCGTGTTATCAGAGGCGTCAATGTTGCGTCATACGAGAAATACAAAAGAGGTCAACGCAAATTTGTGATGGGCAGTTGGATGATAAAGATGGCAAAACAGACTTCAGTAGTTCGACGGTAGCTCGACGGTAGATCGACAGTAGGTCAACGTGAATATGTGACGGGAAGTTAGATAATAAAGATGGCAAAACAGACTTCAGTGGTTTTTAAGTCATTGATTTATTTAGGGAAAGCACAAAGATCTTGAGCTTTTGGAGTGTCATCTCGTGATTCCTTGTTCCCTTTTCTCCACAATCTACAATTTCGCTCATTCTCTGTCGATATCCACAATGGCATACGAGATGGAAAGATTACAACTCGGTAAGAAATAATAAATCTGTCGGTGTACATGATGACTAATATCTACCTTGCTTTACTTCACAACACGCAGTAGTCATTCTTAAAAAGCTGCAGAAATGTAATGTCTTTAGTGAAGAGTGAGGAAAAACATAGGCCTAGTTCTAACTACCTAATATGACAGCTGAGGTGTAACAATGTTGTTGTAAAAAAGGCTAAGAGCGTAACACTTCTTCAGTTGTAGAATAGGTGAGAATCAGAAGTGGAGTCAAGGGATACAGGATGGAGAGACGATGCTGTAAAAAGGTATCTCCAACAATCAAGTTGGACATGGTGAAAGTTATTCTTACAATGATGCTGTAATAAAGAAGATTACATTTGCTTCATTTCCTGCAAGCAGTTCCTGCTGGAAAGTGGTAACGTTTGGGCTGAAGACGGCATAAGTAGCATATCGGCGAACTTTCACAATGGCTCTCGTAGACCTCATCAAATCAGTGAGTGTTCTCAACATCGATGATAACATTGTCACCATGGCACAAGGTGCTAGAGAAAATATTTGATAGGCTGCGCAACCAGGATTCACTCAAGAGCACCAAGTGCAACTTTTGCCTACCAATCATGAACGTTTTGATAGCACCCCTCATTGCCGAAGGGCTCCACGTGAACATATAATGGATATTATGTAGGTAGCATCCTTGTTCAAAAGATATCAAATCACTGCAGCAATTCATTGGTTTCACCAAATATTTTCGCTCATTTTTCCGTATCTTTTGTAAAATCGATGACAAACCTCATAAAGAAGGCAGAGAAATTTGTGTGGAATGGAAGTGGCGAGCGCCTAGCAAGAAATCAAAATGCAGGATCGTGTCCACATAGAGCTTGCAGTTACCCAACTATTCGAAGCCATTTGGGATTTAAACTGATGGGTCCGACAAAGGAAGTGATTCTGACCCACGTGAAGGATGGAAGCAATCATATGATTGAATTCTACAGTAGAGCATTGAATGAGCGCAAGGCAAAATACTCGACATTCGCGAAATAAGTCCTGGAAGCGGTTTCAGTCTTCGAGCACTGGCACCATTACGTAGAAGCAGTGGCGGATCCAGTGGTGGGTTGGGAGTGCAGCTGCAACCCACAACTGGATCCGCCACTGGATCAGCTGCACCCCGCTCCAACTTGGGATGTTCTGGTGCCCCTCGTGGCTCTACTGGTGGCTGGCTTGGCGCCCATCTGATAATTTGATAAACCCACCGCACCCATCGGTCTAGCTCTGCCATCGCGTAGAAGGCCAAAAATTCATGCTTTGATTGTATTGCGCTCAAGTGTGCAATGAGTAATATTAGGGACACTGAACGCACTGCCCGATGGGAACTAAAGCTTCAAATGTTTGACTACACTGTCCTAAACCATTTAGAAAAAACTGAATATAGTAGCATGTGCGCTGTCACGCACACCGATTCCTGCATTCCAGATCAGGATGCAGTTACGCCTACAGCTGACAGACAAGATTAGCTGCACTCAGCTCAGGACAATGATGCAGCGATTAAGAAAATCAAAGAAGTCCTGACATCACCTCGTCACCACAAGACTGGACTCTCGTCCCGTCAACTATGAGTTGTTGGACGACCCTCTGCATTACAGATAAAATTCGTTGAAAGACCACAGCGGATGCCATGCTCAACTTAGGATTTATGTACCAAATAACTTAAGGCACCTCAAGACTGCTGGCCACCTAGCAGAATAGCAAAGACCACGGAAAGGTTACGAACAGTTGCACACTGGCCTGGTATGTTCTGAGACTGTAGGAGCTATGTTCGCTCATGTCATAGACATCAAGCACTAAAGCCGAGTCAACAAAGAAGAAAGGGTGGATGAGTCCAGTTATCCCAACAGTGCCAATGTCACACTTGAGAATTCGTTGGGTCACTACCACCAATGACGCAAGGAAACCGTTATATGTTAAGCACAGTTGACTACTTCATCAATTGGGTGTTGTTGATTCCCACAAGATCAGCGAAAGTGTGCAGCTTATCATTCTGTTCAAAGGACAGACGTGACAGTCACTTCAACAAAGGGAAGCTCATGAAGATCCGCTTTCACATTCTCACAGACACCTGAAAAGGGATCACTAAAAATCTGCCCCTGTGTACTTGACTTCTGACCAGATCTGGGACTGTAAATACGATTTGACGTATGTAAAATAATAAAATAAAATAATAAAAAATAAAAAAATAAAAAATAAAAAAAAAATAAATAAATAAATAATAAAAATAATATTAACAACCTCTAGAATGTTTATCGAACCGCCCTGACTCCATATACCTGGATGATGAGACACACTGTATGTTGACCTCTACAACACCCAGTGTAATGTCATGTTCCCACCCAACTTTACAACATTCATAAAGGGCTAAGGAGAATTGAGCATAATGTAGGATGACACATACGACCATACAAAGATGCTAACTGACCCAAGATATTTTGCACATGGAGGCAAAAGGTTCATGTGGCAGAAAACCCCTAACTTATATCATGACATCCCATACTATAGGCACGGTGACAGTGAAGACGAGTCAGCCCACGTTGCATCAAGCGTAGGCTATCATTGGACCCTTTGGACACTCTTGGAAAATCCATCATGATGGAACCAGATTTTGAGGGACCGTTCGAGATTAAGGACAGGAAATCACAATTCCTGTACAGTTTATGAAACGTGAAGGATCTTACTGACATATGTGACCAGGACAGCGTACATTCCATAGCGTCATCGTGGTCAAACTGGGCATCAATCGTGGCTAAAGAGTGTCACCATGAAGTTGATGTGATGCAAACCAACGCTAACACTCCCAACATTACACCTTAGCCAACATCTAATGCTTAGATCATTGATGACAATGTAACACACCACGTCAAAGTCTCCATCAGTGTCTCAGAGGATGCCAGAGCTCCAGCGTATGACAGTGAAGCGTGATGCGACATCAGTGTTGATGAGACGCCTAGTGCTCAACCAAACTCTGCAATTGTGTGCGCCAAACCCGTTCGCAAAATCTTTACTTGTGTGAAAGGTGCACTGGCACCAGAGTTCTCAACCCATGGCATCCTCTTTACAAACCATCCCTTTTGTTATGTCACAAACAAAATCACATTGCTCACACCGAAGTCCTCTCTACATTTCCAAATGTTGTTTCAATGGACTGGCCAGGCATCGTTGGTCTGAATTATCAACTTGCAGACTATCAACTATCAACAAGCAAGCAGGGCGAAATAACAATTTAGTGTATGTAATTGGAACATGCAAGCTTTGATATCAAAAGTTATCTCTTTAACGTTCAAATAATTCTGTTTGTCATTAACATTCAAGTAATTCTATAAGTTAACCGATTATCATTTAACGATTTAACCATCATGTGATGAATGCAGTCTGTGTAATGTCATGACAGCGTAGAATTTTGTTGGTCCTGTACGAGATTTCCTAAAGAGGTTGATTGCAGTTGGAGTATGGAGGTTTCAGTTCAAAAGGTCTTACTCTACTCGTATCGGTTAGGTTGGTGATACTACTCTTCTGCAAACATTGTACCCGATCCCACCCAGTGTGGTAGGAAAATTAAATTGTTTTCGTGTTTGAGAAATCGATGGTTTTGAAAAGTAAGCTGTGGTGCCAGCGACACAGATAACCAGGGGTGCCAACTGACACATGTAGCCTGGGGGAGGGGTTGACAAGCAACTATTCATAGACATTTATAAGGGTAGGATATTTTCCTAAAAAAAACCTTTTTGGTTTATTTTCAGCCTTTTTCTCCCTTGAAATCACTCCCATTATGGTCACTAAATTCAAATCTTCTCCGGCTTCTAGGGGGCAGCACCCAAACTAGGAGCTGCATCAATAAATCACACAATTTGTACATCAACACTGCAACTTGTATTTGTTTTTGGAGGGGGGAGGAGGACTTCTCACATCCATTGGGGATGGGCACTACTGCTGGTAGCCATTGACAGAACATTGCTGATATCGTGGTTACATTTTGTTGTTACAGATGTCCAACGCTAACTGCATACGTCCGTGGCGAAGCCAACATTCGGGGGGCCGTCGCGTGGCTTAGAGCCTAGGACATGCATACCGCGAAACAGACACACTTGACTATACTAACAATATATATGGTACTATTCTCCTGCTTATGTGCCCGCTTGCATTCCCATTACGTCCCCAGACTAAGCTACAAAATCGATATGGTGTGGAGTTTTTGCTGCACTGCAATCGTATGGCCAACTTTGTATCTGTAGTTCTATCCTTCACTCCGTGAGAGCAGTGGTCATGTAGAAATTTACGTGAAATTGGCAGACCATCTAGACAGCTAGCAGTCTTACCACCCAGCCACTGGATAGGTTCGGATTTTGTAACGAAAGATACATGAATTAATTTCTGCCATGCTAGCTATTGCTCTCGATTTCAACCAAATTCCAGCTTTTAGACTGCATTGTTATTTTTATCCAGCGCCCTGTAGCCTTACTTGGCACGACACACTATCAAGTTTCAAGTGATGCTATGGCTACAGTAAGGAGTCATGAAAATCGTTGTGTACTGCAGGATAGAAAACAACGTCTGTTTGAATAATGTTGCAAGTGAACGATTATTACTGTAACGGACATCTATAGATGCAATCAAAACCATGCAGAAGAGATAAATAGTAGAGAAGTAAAGAGTAAAGAAATAAAAAGAGTAGGGAAATACGTTCCAGAGTGACTCTTTGGTGATGGCTTTATTTGATCTTTTATTTTATTAACTTTTGTCATTCTTATAAAATTAGACACATCTAAAACACATCGCAAGATTCCCAACCACAGAAAGACCAGCTTACAACAAAATAAAAACTTTCTTTTTGCTCTGTATGTACTACTAACTCATCACCAATGACCAACTACCAGGTATATACAATTTGCACAGTTTTGTATTTACACTCATTCTCTGAATTCAGCATGGCTGTTAGTATGTACGTTTTGTTGAAATGTGAAGACAACTCCAGTAGAAGTTCGAGCAAGGTTTCACGATTGTTAAAAAGTACAGTTTGGCCTGTGTTTTATTTCTTCTTGAAATTTTATCGGAGTCGAGAAGACTTTTTGGTGTCGTCCCTTTCTGTTCTGTTCTAGTCTATCACGTAGTATGACGAAGTTAACTCTTCGGAAGAAAATTGCTAATCTAATAGATTTACCAAGCAGTCCCAAGCATCAGTTGTGAACTTACGTGAATCTATACTGTTCTCGGTCGTAAACCTTTGTTTCTACGCTGTGTTCTAGAACCCAAGTTTTCTAAAATTGAAAAAAATAGTTTACGTGGGTATATTTGTTGAATTACCCTACGGCAACATGTTATTGTGTTCGATAAAGTTAACAATTGCTGCTTGGTATCAAACAGTTTTTAAACTTTAGGGTTTCGTCAAGCCTGTGTTGTTTTTTTTTTTAAGTTTATGTTTTCGGTTGTTTGACCTTAATTACAAAGCTCTCAAGATGTAGGTGCAAAATATGGCACAAGACAGCTACCAACTCGTGGCACAGTCGTGATACAGCGCCCCAGTTTCATGCTTGTAACTCACCACACAGTGTTACATAAGCAATGAAATAATGTAAATAATATGCTGAACACTGTTCATCAATGCGTGTGAATGAATGCTTCAGACACTTCCCCATGTATTCCCTCCCTATGACAACGAAAATAATGGGAAAATACCAAACTGTCGCTAGTAAAAAAAAAAATTAAATAGAAACACAATTTAAAACGGTTGCTCCTAAATGTCCCTAATGCATGTGCAATGTGAATTCTTTTCTTCAGCCTGTAAACTCTGCTTGTAGCTGCAAGACGAGGACTCATTCGTAGAAGTCCAAAGAGTTCAATAATGATAAAATTGAAGTTGGTCCAAAACCAATAAAAGTCCACTTATTCCTTTTAGCTTGCTTCAGTAACAACATTCTTCAGCTTGTTCAGCATTGATGTGTTGATAGTGTTACCAAAGCTATCGGGACTTTCATCAGTCTCATTCTGGTCACTGGCGTAGTCAGCCTCTGTTTCGCCACTTTCTGCAGCCGTCTCTCCATGAAGCAATACCTTGAGTGAATGAAGATAATCTACATAATTTCGGCTGAAATATTGGTTGTTGGCGTAATGACTGGTTGAGGCAGAGCAGTCCACATCTCGAGCTCGGTCACAACGCAGTCTCTGTTGACTGTATCGCAGACCTTTGGGACACATGAAGGACGCAGATCGAAATCCATAGCCATCAGGTAGGCAAAGATGGAAGACCTAAAAAATATATACACGATCGTTAATTAAGATGTGGCAGTGAAAGTAGCAGTGAAAAATCGGCAAAATTGATAGGGAGAAATTTTATCACATTTTGAGCCAGTCATCAGACTATCAATAGATTCACAAATGAAATACCAATAAGATTCATGCTACTCGAACAAAAATGGGTAGTTTATGTTTGGTTAGAAAGATCAAACAATAACTGAAAGCACTTTTTAAATTAACAATTGTTGGTAATCCCAATACCCACGTTCAAGTTCATTAAAATTACTGAAAAAAAAAAAACTTGCCCGGCAATCTGTGTATACGTCAGAGTAAACGCCAGGGAAGTACAACTGCTTATCACAAGTGAATTCGGTGTGGACTTGGTGAATGTTAGGCAGGCCAGCTTCATTGTCCACTGCTGGGCTAGGGCGAGTATAAGATTTTGGTAGCAGATCATCAGGTGCTTCAATCGCCAACGAAGTCTTGCCACTTGAACTTTCTGAACTATGAGGTTGATCCGGAGAACCACTGGATCGAGACGATGCAGTTCCTGTTTTCTGGGAGTTGTATGATTTTGAAAGAATTTCTGATGAGGACTGTGGAGATGCCGCTGTACTCTCAGGAAGAATAACTGAAAGGTGGCTTGTATCATTTAGACTTAAAAAGCGAATGGAGGCCACGAAATCAGCTAAGTCATTCAAAAGTGGGTCGTCCACATCAATATCTTCGTCATCTTCCATATCTGAAGTTGCGATAGGAAGCGTACCATTTCCGACATCCCGTGATCCTGGTTTCAACGTTGTGGGCCGAAGTGTGGTTGGGGCAACAACAGTTGTTGGAACAGCTGTGGAGGTGGAGTTAGACCCCCGTGTTTTGGATGCATCCCAGTCTTCTCTCTGTAAGAAAGAAGGGAAAAAAAGTAGACGTACGTACTCTTGCGCAACCCAATGCAGGCACATTTCAACTGCGAAGAAGTAAGTTAAGAAATCCTCGACGCATAAACATAAAATACTATTGGTGATTATTGACTCTAGATTGCAGTTTTTGTTTGCGTGAATGCTGGAAAAGCTGGGTTCAGCTTAAAACAGTATGTCCCTCATTCAGACATAACAGACAAGGCTTTTCCATTAAATCATAAAACCAATTTCGCATTCGGACTGCATTTTATATATTAACATCACACTTTAGCTTTGGGAATTTCGAATGTGCCATAATATAGCACAATCTTTATGTTTGGTTAGATTTTTGTAATGTGCTGCAGCTATGTTGATGTTAGTATTAGCATTTTAAAACTTGCTGTTGTGACCATAATTTTTCTCCGATTCTGATGACATTTCAAGTTTGTTTGATAAATTTTGATAAAGTTTCTATGTATCACAATTCATGAAAATTGGTTCAGCTGTTCTTAAATTGTGTCAGGTGTATGTGCAGACACGACACATGGATGGACAGAATGATGCTTCTCATCCATATATAGTCAGTACACGCTTCTCGATTTGTTTGCTATTTTTTATGGACGCCTGAAATTGAGACATATCAGTTAAAAACTAAGTTGGTTGGGTATAGAAAAAAATGAAGATAAAATGCTTACACAAAAATTAGTGTAGACAACTTTAAGGCCTAAACAGCGTACAACAGATATTGATGTACGATTCATCCAGAAGGGAAGAAATTACTTGTATTTGCTTATACCATGAGTATACGGAGAACTATAACTCAAATGTACTCGAGCATTTGACTAAATCAGGGGCCTCATTCTCGCCTTTAATTTGCAACCAATATATTAAAATAAAATTTAGACTCGATCGAGCAATTCCTTAGATATATCGATTTACCAACTGATCTCTGATCATATGAAAACCGAATCTTTGAAAAATTCTTTATAATATGGATACACTGGTGATACAAAATTTGCCGAGATGGGTGCCAAATTCCGTCAGGTGCTGGGACAGAGTCCTTATATTATCCAAAACTGAATCATTCCTAGTGGAACTCGTTGTTAGCTCCTGTTTAGATTTAATACTGTAAAATAGTTACACGGTAACTAAGATTTAAAAACAGCTTTGTAGTATTACTTCAAATGCCAAAATCATCACGATTTGGTAACTTAATTTACCACTTTTGCTTTTCGATGAGAGCTCGATTTCGACTCTCTTTACTACGACTTTATACTGATGGAGCTTCCAAAGAAGGTCACGCCTCTTATAACTTTCTAGAGAACTTACTGAGCTGGCAGGTGGTGTCTTCTGTGATGTCTTGTGATGTCTTCTGTTGCTGCTCCCCATCCAGATGGGACCAGGGAATCTTAGAGGGACTCCTGGATGAAAGGCCCAAGGATTCAAACCATGGTGGTGTACGTGGTGGAAGGGATGATTGCCATTCATGATGGGGGATTCATGATTCCCTGATTGATCGGAAGAATCCTGTGGCATAGAGTCTTGTTGCTGGCCAGAATTGTGTTGTTTGGAAAATCCTTTATGTTGTTGGTCTTGGTGGTCTTGATCTTGGTCTTGGTCTTGTTGGTCGAAGTCTTGTCCTCGCGCAAAGTCTTGATCCTGGGGAAAGTCTTGACCTTGGGCAAAATCTTCTGGTAGAAAGTCCTCTTCAATCTCTGATGGTTCCGCATCTCGACCACCACCGACAATATCGTCATCTTCGTTGGGCTGTGGGTGAAAAATATGTAACAGGCATTCAACTTTGAAACTTGTACAACGTGGATGTAGTCCTAGCTCCATATCGACAACCAAGTCATCGAATGTTTACTATTATATTTCCTCCTTTTGGAAAATATACTGATATTATATTTTACTAATAGGAAAATATTTCTTTAAGGAACAATTTCTGAACTGTAAAGTTAACATCTGAATAAATTTTCATGATGACTAGAATATGACATTTGAATAAAATTATGAATCGGACCAACATGAAATTTCACTTAGACCAAATTAATATTATTTCAGAACCCCTAAATGAATTCCGTTTCGTTGTCAAAACGATAACCATTGTCAATTTGATCAAGCATTGCAAATTTCTATTTATATTCATCTTTTGGTTGCTGTTCATTAGGTTGTCTTCATCTTGTGTACACTTACGGCTTACATTCATACTTTGGTTACCTCTGTAAACAGTATGCCACTTATGGTTGGCCACCGTTGAGAGCAACAACAGAAGAAACAAAAACAATAATAACGTTATTCTCTCATAATCTTTCGTAAGTGATTAGAACACAAAAACGAATTCGTTGATATTTAAGGTAAGGTATAACTGAACTGAAGTCAAAACAGGTTTGCAATAAATAAACTTTCATATAAGGTTTCTAGTAGAATGTTGCTGTAGTGTTTAGTCCATTTGCAACCTCACTGCAGAATTCAACCATTAGACGTCTACATAAAATTATAACCATTGCAACTGCCAAAAAAAAAGTGCTACTAGACGGGCGAAAAAGTAAGTCCCTATGTGGACTGCAGCTTTGTGAGGGGCCCTGGGACCCAGAGCAAACCGAGCATCAACAGCCCAGTGGTGAGCGTCCTCGTCTCCAAACCAAGTGAATGCTGGTTCGAATCCCGTGACTGACCTTCGATAAACGTGACCAGCATTAATTCGGGACTAAAAGGGGTTTAAAAAAAGGGGGAAAGTCGGTTATTTATGTAAGTTATTTATAAGGTTATCATTATCATAATTACGTAAGATAAAATAAGTTCTAAGTTTCAAAACTGTCGACGCCTGAACTAAAACAGACTGATGTCTGTCTTTGGCTGTGTTTAGATTACCGATTAATGTATTTTTAACATTCGCAAAATTTAAAGGCAATAAGGCCAAGCAAAAAAAAAAATTGTTTAGTTTACCGATGAGGTTGTAATAGTACTTTATGTTTTTTTTTTATAGTTTTTGTGGGAATAATTTCCAGGTTACTCCTAATTTCCTGGTTCATTGTAACTTACTCCTTACTCAAGGGGCTTCCTCTTAACTTCCACGCCCTTGAAATCGAACCTGACCACTCTTAGCTAATTTAATTTGACTGAACAATGCTTTATTTGATTGTTATTACCCGGTTTTTGCCTCTCAGTCCTTTTTTAACAATGTAACGATGCAGGAGCGCAACAATGAAACAAGAACGCACAGTGCAAGAGCCGATCTATTGCATCCACAGCAAATTAACGAATTCGTGAATTATAGACTGGCAATTGGAATGGTATTAATGGCACAAACCAAAATAATAAAAAAAAATATTAAGCAAGGATTTTTTATTTAAATGTCATGAACCACAGTAAATTAACGAGTGCATTATGCGTTTTAAGACTTTAAATACGCTAGTTTGCTAATTAAATCATTTTATAGGCTTCTTAAAATTGAAAATAACGTTGCAACCTTCATTAAAATTAATCATTCCACCAAAAAACATGTCTCTTAACTGTTCTTTATTACTACCATCGTCTTTGTTAG
>JAHWFP010220226.1:0-16731 GCA_023313725.1 Lithobius niger | reverse complement strand
TGAGTTTATCAAGCAAAAACAAAGCCTCAGATGAGTTTATCAAGCAAAAACAAAGCCTCAGATGAGTTCATCAAGCAAAAACAAAGCCTCAGATGAGTTTATCAAGCAAAAACAAGGCCTCAGCTGAGTTTATCAGGCAAAAACAGAGCCTGAGATCGTGAGTTAACGAATTTTTGTAAGCTAACAAGTTAACAGTTTAGTTGTTTGACATGTGCACCTGTGTGGCTTTTCCTTCAACATGCTACTTTCGTCATTTCTGCATTTTTCACCTGTACGACAAGTTCACAAAATCGTTTGAGGTGTTAAGCGCTGTGCGTTAAAGCGCTACCGTAGGGGGAATCCATAAAACCTGGGTCAACCAAAGCCTCCTAAAGTAAAGGCCGTATCAACTTTACGGTCCGCAATGTTCCGCCAAAAGCAAAACACAGCTTACAGAGACGCGTCAGGTTTGCTCTGCCGCGCCATCTGTTGACAGACGGTGTCTCCAAATGCTCACCAGTTAAGATGGTGCCCAGTACCGGACTGACTCTACCACTCAGTGCCATCAGAGGCATTAAAGGGATATACCTCCCAGCACCATTTTTCTCGATCCACCACATCAAGCACGTCCCCAAAGGTCTATTTACTTACCGTTAATCTTTCCCTTGCTAAAAAACCGTTTTAAAATGTGGCGTCTAGGAGATTTTCTGTTGAATATCGTTAACTATATTTAAGAACGACCCGTAACTATATGATGCATTGCGCACGTACAATAATCATGACGTTTCATCTCTGTGTGTACATCTACTAATTTTCTAATAATTACCATGAGATCTAAAATCTAATAGACTAATACAATAAAAATTAAAATTAATTATTCCAATAGATCGCCGAAGCAAAATTATAAGACACTAGCCTAGAAAATTATAAATTATGATTTTAAAATACGAGAATCATTCTGGTTTGTGACGACACAATCGTTGACTTGATTCTGTCTCGTGTACTATACCCAAAGCCAACCGAGACAGCAGCTATGCGAGGAACGCAGCTACCACCCCAGCCGAGCTTGGTGCTGTAATTGCTCGGATGACGATCAGCGCGTAGCTGTAATTTGGCACGCGGAATGTTATAAGGCAGGCCGGGTGTCCCTTTAAGATAGCATTAAAAGAAAAAAATGTGTTTCTTTTAATGCTGTTGACTCTACTTATTTAGCCACTTAAAAAAAATATATTTTTTTCCTTGTTCAATTGTCGACTCGTTCAAATGTTCACCTTTTTCCCTGCTGATGTCGAAGCACTCAAGAAAATGTTTTACTGAAAATTAATTTGTAATAAATTTACAGCTCGTCACCGATTTTAAATTTCACTTAAAAATATTTGTTAAGCCTAATAGTTAGGCCTATTATATGGAACAAATTTACTTTCAAATTTGCAGCACTTAATTCATTGTGGGGAGATGGCGGCGATCCCGTACACTTTATTTTAATCACCGTCAGCATAATACATCTCGATATCAAAGGCGCCTGTTCCTCATTTTGATAGTGTTGCCCATATTCTAAACACAGCATACACGTTCCGCATTCCCCGTCATCCAATAAGCTGATGTGGATCATGTGATCTCGTTTTATAGTTATGTAAATCGCGGCGCTGCTGCGAATAGTGTTGTTTCGTTGTTAATTTACCGCTGTTTTCTTTATATTGCTCGAAGATTCTATGTTCCTGCATCTAGGAGCTAAAAAGGCGCCTTTACGTCTGTAACCAGGGCTGGTCCTTATCACAGAGCCACAACTGGGGAACCGGAAATTTGTGTACTTTTGGTAGTGAAAGGGCTGCTGACCAGGGGAAGGTGGGGGAATAAAGTAACAAAATTCATCTTAATTTCATCTTGTTTTTGGAGAGGCTTCAGTAAAGTAAACTTCAGTTAGTTAGTCATTCAGTTTTAATTGCTTGTCACAAAAAAATGTGCCTAGACGTCTAGTTTATCAGAGAACTCACGATTTTAAAATATGCCTAACAGTAATAGTTAAACAGAAGGTCGCCATTAATCGTTTATTGGTAGGTGGAATAGCTCACATGCCTTTGACGTAAACTCTGCTCTAATTGCGAATGTAATGGGATGATTAGCGTCAATAAGTTTCGGGCGTGATGACTATAAAGTTGGGACAGTTGGGGTAACTTGGAGGGTAATTTTGTAATTTAAGTTGCTAAAGAGTACTTACGTTGTCACCGTTCAGAATAGAATGTAGCTTGGTGGTGGGGGAAGGTAATTTATTTTACACTTTTACATTGTTGTTGTTCGGTAAAGCGTGATACATATGACACTATAGAGCAGTGACACAACGTAGTATTATTGTATATAACCATAGATTAGAAAGTTAACTAGATATACCGTCTTACTTCTTCCCATCCTACGCGGAGCTCTGGCGGTAGTTGCGGCTACGAATACCTCTGCTAATGCTTTGCCTTCTGCTGCTTCGAAGGCAAAAGCATTAGCAGATGTATTAGTAGCCGCAACTACCGCCAGAGCTCCGCGTAGGACGGGAAGAAGTAAGACGGTATATCTAGTTAACTTTCTAATCTATGATATAACTATGCTGGAGCCTTAATGGGTTAGCTGCAAGGGGCACTGCAGAGAGAAACAGAAGGGCGTCACACTGAAGCCGATGCTGTGAAGAGTGATTTCTTAAACCTAAAACGCGCGATTATTGTTGTTGGAGAAAACAACGTTATTTTAAGCCTAAGAAATCCGCTCTTCCGTTGTTTTTCCCTCCATTTTTATGTAGTGCACCTTGTAGTTATGCCCTACAAAACCCATACTATAGTTTGTTCCACATTATGTTTTCAGAAAACTGACTGAATGACGACTCGTTTCCTTGCACTAAGAATGCAAAAAGAAATGATATCACACTTTTAGACTCAACAAAGTTACTGTTAGAGTTTACGAATGGGATATTTACGGATTTTTTGCACTCGTAGTGGAAGAACACGTGGCGTCATACAGTCAGTTTTCTGAAAACATAATGTGGAACAAAGTATAGTGCCAATATGGCGTCAAATGTCGCTGCGCTATAGTATAAACAGTGCGAAAGAGTGAGGTGCTTGGAGGAAAAGGCCAACTGAGAAATTTGGAGAAAGTTCAATTGGGATGAAGTAGCAAATAGCTGCAATACTATAGGTTCGTCCAGTGCTACTAACGGGTAGTAATGTTGTTGACGCCGGATCGCTCCATGTCCATTTCCTGATGGACGGCGCAATAAAAACTGTAGCCAGCAGCAGAGACCGAAACGCATGTCAGTGTTTGATAAAATTTCGTTCCGAATAAACCCATTCACACAGCTCCGAGATCTGTGACCAAGGCGATGCATAGACACCGTCGCCATGGCAACAAACCCCTCGGGCATAAGTTCGCAGTCGGTTGCATGTCTCTGCGAACACGATAATGCAAGATGTCGGGCAGAGAACAGTTTGAAGCTTCGATTAATGCTGTTGTCACGAACATATCTTCAACGTTATAACTGCAGAGAACAGTAAAAAAATGATGCTGTATTTGATGGTGACAAAATTTCTCAAATAAAAAATAGAAAAGTACTTACCAAGATAGCCGATTGGTAACGCGCTGGAGTCTGCCGGAATCATAATGACCAAACTAGCGGAAGGAATGACAGAAACAAGAAAAGCGTATACACTGTATCCACGGAGGCTACGTTCTCCTTCCCCTCAGTGACGGCGCTACGGGGGGCGGGGGACATACATGCCCTCCCCCCTCTAGATCTCAGTTGTGCCCTCCCCCCCAAAAATTTAGGGTTCAGACAAAATCACAAACTAAAACGGTATTCATGCCATCAGTAAAAAAAAAACAGGTACGAACTTGTAGGATTTTCTTGTTATTCAATAGTTGAAACTGTAAATTAATTATGACCCCCCCCCCCATGGCCCCACCCCTTACACAAGAGAGTTTCCTCGACATAGGCCTATTCGTACAGGTATTTTTTGATGAGTAAACTAATTGATAAAACTTCGAATTACTGTTATTTACTAGAAAGCCGTTGATAATATGTGCCCCCCCCCCCCTCAAAATTATTCCTGGTGCCGCTGCTGCCTCCCCTGCCCTAACGGCGTTGTGTTAATGCATCCAGCGTAAATGGCAAGTTCTGGGTTTGAGGCAGAGTTGGTTATTTCTCAAAGGTTTCGGAGATCAATTTACTCAAGACGTTCGATGTCTTTAACAACACGTAGCATAGGTCCATTCCGTTACAGTTAAACACCTCAATCCTTCGTGGTCGTCTTGGCTGAGCAGTGGTAGAAAGCTGAACCTGATGAAGTTGATCTGTTTGTTTGACGCCATCATAAGTAAAACTGCCTGTGCGGAGAATTGAATCCACGACCTTTGAAACAAGGACAACGTCCCACTGCTAAGCCATACTGACACTGCCATGTCAGTTGGCTTAGCGGTAGGACGACTTTGGCCTTTGGTGTCAAAGATCGTGGGTTCAATTCCCCGCTCAGGCAGTCTGACATTTAAGTCCAAAAAGCAACGTAAATAGGTTTTGCATCTGTATTTATCTAACACATATCGAGCCCATTTGGCTTTTCGTCCTGTTCAATCCCCAATTATAAATGTCAGAAAGTCTGCAATAATACACTTTCATTGGTTTATCACGTAAGGACCAAAATTAGCACACAATCATGCCATTCCACGCCTTGAGGAGCGACATTATTATGCGAGAGACGGTAGAATAGACAGCTTGGAGTTTTCCAGTTTATTAGTTTACGCGCTTACCAATCAGGAAACCAAAATGGCAACAAATTGTTTACAACATTTTCGACAATGGGTTGACGCGTTCACCTCCCAAGTTGTCGTTTAGCGCCGCCAGACCTCCGTGACAGGGAGGAGAACGAGGCCAGTCTACCTCTCGAGCTTTGGTGATTAATGATGGATAATACTTGCTGACATGGGCTACGACTCCACATTAATATCCCCGATGACTGATCGATTTCCCCCTATAGCCTTCAGCCTCTTGCATGGTTGATGCATGAAGCGTCGCGATTGGCCAATATCTATCCATGCATGACGTGAGTGCGCTAACGATCCAACTGCTGGCTGTCCGCTTGTTGATGTGACTGACTAATGACACACCAAATTTGAATTTCTGCTTCCAAATTACCAACTGGTCTTGCAATCACTTAACCTTTTGAACAAAACAAACAGGAACGGAGCTCTTCAACCAGGGCCAAGAGAGGGTAGGGTGGTGGATGGGGATCTAGGTGAAATCTGCCAAGCGGAAGGATACGTTTCTGAGAAGCTGACTGGCCAGGGATGGGTGTTTGTTGGCAATTGGTTTTTAGTAGGACATAGCTCCAAATTTCAATATTAAGAGTTTAACGAAGCGTGGCGTAGAAATACTGGCATTGCTCTTTAGTATGTTTCGATATGCAGTTGGTCATTGAAAGGTTTAGGTTGAAGCTTCTGCGGCCAATAGCTTGATGCTTGATCTCCTGTTGTTGATTTAGAATTTTAATTCTAATTTTAATCACAAGATCCATGACCTGACGTCGTACGCTCTGTTACAAAATTTAAATCAGAAGAACAACAACAAAATAGAAACAACAAACAAACTTGAACATTAAACCAGATCGGTGCATAGTACCAAACAACCAGAAAAGCCAATCCACCATCGCCCAGCACACTTCAACCGAAGCACCTTTTAGCTTACAGGTTCCCTGCCGGTGTAAACAGTCCACGTTGGTCCCGTTACCGACACCTGCATGCTTTCTTGCCCGTGAGCGCACTGCACGAACTTCGCTAAAATGCACCGTCTTTCCACCGAGCACGCTCCCATCGCGTAATCGAGCATGGCAGGTCCTCCACTGTTGCTTTAGCTGCTAGTATCCAATACTATTGATAAAATTCATTGTTATAATAGTTGAGGCACACTACCAGCTGCCGAGAACCACTAGCAGCTAGACCACGAGTCTTTTAGACCATCAGCCCCAGGGGAATAAAAGGGCACACTGCCTGCTGCCCAATTACTTGGGAGCTGGCGTCCGTACCAGCAGCATCTCTTCAGCTATTGTACATCTCTTCTACAGCATCATTCCAGAGCAGTCCTATAAGTCACCATTACTGCCGGTTAGGATTTCACCGCTTGGCCCATAGTAAACCTCTGCTTCCATACCATCAATCTTGAGTCTTTATTCTTTTCAGGTGTAGCAAAGTTCCTTAAATGGTACATCGGCTGGGAAATGTACCCTGGTCGCCTGTTTGACAGGTGATCGAGATCGTTCTACCACTGAATCTCGGAGGCTATCTGTAATTTCACCGCGTGGCTCAGAATAAACCTCTGTTTCAACTGATTTAAGAGTCACGCTCTCATTCTCTGGGATGAAACTCACAATTAAGTACTTAGAGAACTGTGAAGTAGGTAACAAATACATTTGCATTACACGCAGTGCCGCAATTAGGGAGGGGGGTGCAAAGGGTGCATGGTACCCGGGCCCAGGATGCAAGGCGGCCCAAAATTCAAAGCAGCGGACCCAAGTTTTTACCTAAAACTACTATAAAATAGGCCACAACCTTGAACTCAAAATTGTTTAGTTTTTTGTTTAGGGGGAGCCTATATTTTACCCTTGAAACCACCCTCCCCCCTCCCCCTTTGAAAAAGGCTAGCTGTGGCACTGCTTACACACTTTTATTTTTTTGCAAGTCAAGGTGTGAGGGTGCGTCTCACCCCTGCCCCACCGATAAAAGAACAATTTACCAGTGGTTCTGTAATTTTTTTTTATTGTTTGCTGAGATGATGTTCGAATTCGAACGAACAGAATAGCATAATAAGAATCTGAACAGTCTCAGCATCTTTCCGAAAACGATGCTGCCAAGTGCCATTGCTCGACTATTTAGCGTGGTCACTAAATTTCAGTCAATAAGACAATAAAGATAGGTAATGTGCATAGGTTGCGTGGCAGGTTTCATTTCAAGGTAAAATATTACAGTTTAGAACTTACGATAAACGTGCTGCATTTCTTTTTTCTCTAAAAAATAGAAATTTGGAACCTTCAAAAAAAAAAACGCATTAATACAAAGTCACATACATAAATACTAAAAATTTACTTTTCAGGGACCCTAAAAGTATGGGACCGTAGGCGTAGACCTGGTGCACCGGTGGCGAAGGATGCCACTGGGCCAATACGTACTTTTTCGAGAGAAAAACTAACTCATGATGTCACAAATAGTAGTCACAACGTCGTGAATACAGGTCCGTTGAAAAATCGGAAGCGACACGCCAAAAAACGGATTATTGGCAAGCCCGCAAATCCCCCCACGTATTTATTATGTACATCCTGTGCTCTCCGTCAATCAGAAGCTTGGTGAAACTCGTCGTGTGTTGAGTTTCCATTTTTCGCCGTTCAGGTAGGCTGCAGCCACCATTCGTGTTTTCCTTTAAACAGTATTTGTTACGTCACACACGGAAGCAGCCATTCACCGCTCAGTGTGTATTTTAGACCTTGTTATCCGATGTCGTTTTCTTTTGGGATAGATGGGACGGTCTGCAGACGAAACTTACAATTCTAAACTTTGTGAACTGTATGCTAAACAAATCTTTCGGAAGTGCAAACTTAAAAAGTTGCACTTCCGTATGTAACAAATGTGTAAGTAGGCTTAAGACTCCTGAATCTTTAAATTCCGGTAAAATCGGTGGCACCAGGATTTTTTTCTCTTCTTTTGCTAAGACGAAAAAAAAAACATGGAGTTTGCCGACTGCGGCGAGGCGCGACAATCTCTTATCAGCGCGTGCACAGACCTCCGTCTCCTCGCTTTTTAACGTTTGACTCTTGGTCTGCGTTTCCTCCGATGCGGCACTTTGGGTGGCAAAAGAAGAAGTTAGTTTGCCAAGATGGCAGAAGGTATTTTCGGATGAGCATCGAACTTTCTGGAGATGAGAGATGATTGGGATTATCAGGGCAGGCAATGTGCCTCGGTCCAAGTTTATAGTGCTGCAACGAACGCTTGGTGACGACATCTCCACGTCAACACCAGCGAAGATCGGAGGACGAAATTAACGTTTTTACTCCCCCCGAGCAATAAAAAAGCGTGAAGTTCGCACATTTTCGTCATGTGCTTTTTTTTCCCTTTTTTTTTCGTTCTTGCCGTCGCTCGTTTCTCATGTTTGACACGGGTCTCGTAACTTTATGAGCCCCCTACTAAAGACTCATGGAGTGAGAGTGAAGAGAAGCCGGTACTTATTTTGCGACCTTACCCCACTTGCGGGCACGACTTGGAAATGATTCATGACTTGCCCAACTATTTAGGGGCAATAGAACGGATTGCACTTGAAAAGTCCTGTTTTCTGCTATGCTGTTTACAAGCATAGGGCGAGGTTCTAGGATGCGTTTAGCATGCTGGGTTATTGTAAAATATCAAAACATGGTAAAATGTTAAACATATTCTTCGTCGGAAGTCGATGTGTAGCAGTCTTTCCATATACCATCAATGACATCGACCGAGATATCGTACCACAGCTTCCTTATATGTTTAAAAGGCTTAACATTAGAAATTCGACGCGTCGTCCAGTTAGCCGCCGATTCTGCCACCAGTCGCGCTGCGAACACCCCGAAATGAACTTTAGCATGCGAACTGAACTGTGAAGGTATGCGTGATACACAGATTTTAAACTTAAATCATTGCATTGCCACTAAATTATTAAAAGTTTAACAACAACGGCTTCTTGCTACGTATCGCTTTGTCCACTCTGCGTCAAAACAAAGCCTCCGGAGATTTAATTTCATGAATTTCAAACAAAAAAGAGCCATGGTATACGTGTGTATTGTACTGTATATTACGCCACGGCGTTTTCTAGTCTCATTAAAAATTTGTTAAACGATCGTTTGACGTAGCAATATATCGTCCGAAGAATTCAAGGATATGGACTGTTAATTTAAAAATAATCTTCGTTTAGTGCTGCAACACCGGGAAATTAACAATGGGAAGATTACCACGTTGTTGTGTACCCCGCTAACTCTAATTAATGCTATGATTCGGGCGCATTGCGGCAGTTTTTGGTTTCTCACTCTACCATGCCATGACATATCTGGGAAGGAGTTTGCCAGCATCCGCTTTCTGGTTGCCTGCCAGATACGCGATAGACGAAGCAATTTTCAAGGCCAACTTAAAGACAATGCCAAGCATCTTTGCACAATATATTTTTTAATTACCCACTGAGTAATTTTTAGTTTTATTTATAGGCTAAAATGCTTTTAACTTTTTTTTTTTTTGCTGTATAACCTTCTTTTTGTTAACTTTATTTTGTTCCCTTGAAGACAACCATGAAATCGTAGTTTGTAATTGCGAGGCAGCCCGTGGAGCAGCGTTTTCCCAGCTGGCCATCTCGGCACAATTGCTTGTACTGCGTTGCACCAGGAGTGGCATACAGGCAGGCCCGTATGGATCGATGGAGCGTACATGATGAAATTAAGCACTAGCACGCGCCCATCGTGTACTTGTCGGTAGATTCCATTATCGGATTGCAGAAGAGCTACTAGTGAGCTGTTTCTCATATGGCATTGCTGTCGCTGATAGTCCTTGCAAAGATCGATGGAACTGTAGTGTATAGGAAGGTTGGTCAATCACTAGCTCATTAAGTGACGTCACTGGAAGCGCACACGCTGGAGCCTTTCTGGTTTGGCTCATGCGCATGTGCGTAATCTGTGGAACTGCATTGTGATGTCGAAAAAAAAAAAGGAATCATTCAAGATGGAAACTTTAGTGCATGGCTTTTCAGTAAATTTGTAGAGGATATGCCAAAAGGGGTGATTAGCAGCATCCTCATGTCTGCAAATGACGTAAGGCTCTACCACAGATCTGATACGATTTATCACTGAAACTCGACAACAAGATATTCAAGTTAGAATCCTGGGCACTTGACAATGACATGTGTTTCCACCCTTCTAAATGTTTCGTTCTACGTATTGGAAAAAAACGTGCTGCCGACCTCACGTATTCTGTTGCCAACCAACCAATTTCTCAAGTTTACTCTATAAAAGACCTTGGAATCATTATTGATTGGAGCGGAGCTCCTATTTGAATACACTCAAATGACTTGTAAAAGGGAAAGCTTGGTGAAATTGGACAATCATATTATCATAAATGCATTTGCAGAATCTGGATACCAACTCATGAAGAAACTTCTTATTTATGGTATAGGCTGTATAAAAGGTTCCAAAAAATACCTTCAAACGGAAAAAATTTCTTTGTTAGCAGTGCGCAACAATTATTTATTTTTGGGCCTATGGAATGCATCACAATTTTATCATGTGGGATTGGCGGGGGTGGGGGAGGAGATAGGCCCCACGGTAATTACCTCCCTCTGAGTGGTTTAGTTCCTGGTAGAAATTCAGTTCCCAGTCCATGCTTCTTTCCTTCACGAATCCATTGTCTTCTTGCATATGGTTTGGAAACCTACCATCCAAAATCCATCAACACATTAAATGCCGGTCAAAACTCTGTAATAATTAAGCTCATTAGCGGAATCCAGCATCTAACGGGAAGGCAGAAACCGCTCTCTGACGTAATGAAAAGGGCCTAATGTTTTTCGGCAACCGATCGGTGCAATTTGACTGGCTCTATTAGGGCAGGAAATTGTTAGTAAATGGCTCGGATTCGTCGGCATTGGTATGGTAATAAGGGCGATAACGCCGTGTTTCATCGAGTAGGCTACAGAAGTCTGAATTTCGCGAACGTCATGTAAATGTGCAATTCCGATGAAGAAGTCTGACGCTCCCCTTTCCCGTTCGTTGGTATTTCCTTCGCTTTGGCTTTCGCTTTCGCCTGAAATATCCTCCCTTGAATTATGGTTTTGTTTTCGTTATCTTCTCGTCGAGTGTGCCAACCTTCGAATAATCATTGTTATTGGTGCGCCATGCAAATTCAGATGTGTCGTTCCAGACGGTGCATGGAGAACTCCGGAAAAGCAAATATTCAATAAGTTTGTGTTGGAATGACATATATACAAAAGGAATTGAGAGCAAATACCATAGCCGACTCTATTAACTACTGATAAGACTATTGTGTTTGGATTTCGAGATGGTTATCTTGCTTCGCGATGAGCGTTGATATGCGCCATTTCCTCTTTATCAGTATCTCGTAAGCTGTTGTGTGGTGAATGATTGTGCTACGTCACGGAATGTCACAGTTCGTGCAACCTACAACGTCGCAATGTCGGTCATTTTTCTACTGAATGCACTATTAAGACAAATTTGCTGTGTGAACTGTTGGCAACCCACTTCTTGTGCTGTTGGAAACACTTTCTCAGTAGAGAGAGACGAGACTGGTTAACCTTACAGGATAAAGCTTATTTGTGTGCCTTTGCTGTTGTGACGTTCGTTCAGTTGAACCTAAACGATACATATGAAACGAACACATTTTTGTTCACTAATCATAGCTACTATAACCATCAGATATGTGCTTAATTGATTCTAGGACTCCCCCCTCCCCCTTTCGGGCTTCCAACCCCCCCACCCCCGGACATCCCCTCCCCTTAAAATAGGACATATTTACCTCTCTTGACATTACACAAAAATATATAGACCGAAACTCTCAATTAGGCTAAATAATACAAATACAGGCTTAATCACACAAATATAGGCATAATCGTACAAATATAGGTTAATCATGCAAATATAGGCATAATCACACAAATATAGGCATAATCACACAAATATAGGTTTAATCACACAAATATAGGTTTAATCGAAAAAATATAGGCCTAATCACACAAATATAGGTTTAATCGTACAAATACAGGCCTAATCACACATAGGTTTAATCGCGCAGGCCTAATCACACACATATATAGGTTTAATCTTACAAATATAGGCCTAATCACACAAATATAGGTTTAATCGTACAAGTATAGGCCTAATCACACAAATATAGGTTTAATCACACAATATAGGCCTAATCACACAAATATAGGTTTAATCGTACAAATATAGGCCTAATCACACAAACATAGGCCAAATCACGCAAACGTAGGCCAAGTCGCACAAATATAGGCCTACGTACAGAGCCATCCATGTAGTATGCCAATGTACTGCTACTTTACTTCGTAGCATGTAGGGAGAAAACAATCCGGATACTAAGGGCGCATTTGTGCAACGACTCGCCTTTGCATTCTCGCAGCTAGAAGCAAGAAATCGTCTGTAATTAGAACATGGTGGTGATTTTAGCTCTGCCGGCAGCAACGAAAACTGTCATTAATCTGAGTTAAGCGACTCGAAAAATTGTTGCGTGTGGACGAATTCTTTATCTTACTGTCACGGATTGCAAGACTGCAATGCAATCATTTTCTTAAAATGATGTCGCAGTTAGCTAGTCCAGGTAGCGCTGTTCAATTCTATTCAACTCTATTCAATTCTATTCGATTCAATTCTATAGCTGCTGCGAGAATGCAAAGGCGAGTGGTGCATAAATGCTCCCTAACACTATCCCAACTTGTTAAAGTAAGCAGTAGGAGTCATTATGTAACTATACTAAGGAGTAATTCTATAGTTGCCTAGTTTACCATGGCACCAGTTTACCTGTTTTTACCATGTTTTAATTTGCTACACTGTCTGTAGAGCAGTGACATTTGCCGCCATATTGGCACCAGTATGGGTTTTGGAGGGCATAACTACAAGGTGCACTACATAAAAATGGAGGGAAAAACAACGGAGGAGCGGATTTCTTAGGCTTAAAAGGCTTAGGCTTTCTCCAACAACAAAAATCGCGCGTTTTAGGTCAAAGAAATCACTCTTCACAGCATCGGCTTCAGAATGACGCCCTTCTGTTTCTTTCTGCAGTGCCCCTTGCAGCTAACCCATTAAGGCTCCACCATAGAGTTATATACAATAATACGACGTCGTGTCACTGCTCTATACTGATAATTAATTTTCTTTCCTCCTCACCCGTGCAATTCAGAATTCATCAAGTAAGAGAGTTGTCAAACTGCGTTATGTTCGCATCTTAGCTGAACAGCAGGTGGGGGCTTAACGGGTCACGTGGGATGACGTAATTCTATTGGCTGTTACTGCCCTTCCAAACGCCAGTATTGCATGTCAGGGCTTTCCTCTAGGCTAAGCACTATAGCAGATAAGCCAAACAAATGGCCGTGTGTGTGTGTGTGTGTGTGTGTGTCTAGCCATATAGTAGACACATTGGAGCATATGGGCCTCAAGTACCCCAAATCATGCAAGGCTCGTGTCACGAAACCTAATCAATCTCAGTCACGTGAAAAAGAGAAAAACAGATAAAAAGTCGCCTGGATAGTCAGGCGCTATGAAGGAAAAAAAAACTCCCCCACCTCCCTTTTTTTGTAAGTTTAAAAATATTTGGCGTGAGTGTGTGGTTCTTTCTTTACGATATTAGTTTTGCGAGTACTTAGTGGGAAGGGAATGCAAATTTTTTCATGACTTGACAAAACGCCTTCCACGTGGCACATGGCCCTCCCTTATGTACAAAAAGGACATTTTTTTTTTGCATAAATGAGTTTTTGACACAGCATTTATTTTGTCGTCCTCTCGAAATCGTTTTCTATTTTGTATTTAATTGGAAGGGAGTGAGAGAAGGGTTTTTGGATTGGGGTGTGGGTTTGTTGCGGTTTGGGAAGGCAGAACGGGGAAGACGTGTGCGATAAAATAGTTTCATTAATCTTTGCTGGGTAATGCTGTGTTTTTTTTTTTTTTTTTTTTTTAGTTTTGCTTGAATTTTAGCGTTGTTCACGATACTCTGGCAACCTGGGTCAGTCAGGGTTTTTTTTTGGGGT
This sequence comes from Lithobius niger, assembly GCA_023313725.1. Lineage (NCBI taxonomy): Eukaryota > Metazoa > Arthropoda > Chilopoda > Lithobiomorpha > Lithobiidae > Lithobius > Lithobius niger. Next base: position 2,957 of record JAHWFP010220226.1, on the reverse strand, counting down.
CAGGGGGAAAGTCAGGGGGTTGAGAGTTCAAGAGACAAAAGTCAGAGGATATAAGTAAACGGAAGTTACTGAAAAAAAATACAGTCTTGAGTTCTAATTCTAAATCACAAAATGAAATAACCACAAGTGTTTAGTGCTGTACAACTGGTTTAAACCACGCAAAAAAAAAAAAAAAATGTTTGGTTTACGGGTTAGGTTGCAAATTGAAGCACCAGGCAACCAGGCATTTTATTTTATTTAATGACCACCAAAGCTCGAAGAGTATGTAATCGGCTTAAAAATTATAATGGTTTTTATTACAAATAAGTTTTATTTATGTCATCTAGTACTCAATGTTTTTGTTTAGTTTTTGACAGATAGCTAGAAGCTTTAAATTTGCACCATTGAAAACCTCATTTCGAGTTCATAATTGACAATTGTCGAAAGCGTTTTTGCCGTTCACCATCAGCCACCATCTTTCTTTTATAGAAAATGTGCTGTAGCATGACACTTTGTAAATTATAAATGATTACCGAAAATTACCCCGAGACCAAAATTTTCTGCTAATAATGTGGTAAAAATAAAAATGACTAGATCTCTGGAAAAAAAAACCTGAACAATTTGCCTAGAAAAATATAAAGTGTTCTGTAAATGTATAGCCTGAATGTTATAAACGGGATAGAAAGCCAATTGGGCGAGTGTGTTCCTTTCTGTTCACTTGGTGTGTGATGCGCAGACAAGCATCCCACCAGTGCAGATTGGAAAAGTGTATGATTATTTGTATATGTATGCGGCCATGTCAGCATGGCTGAGCGGTTAGGACTCCGGCCTTTGATTTCAAAGGTCGTGGGTTCGATTCCCCACTCAGGCAGTCTGACATTTAAGTCCAAAAGGCAACGTAAATAGGTTTGCATCCGTATTTATTTAGCCTAAATGTTAGCCCCATTACGGCAAGTTGCACTCATGTCGCTAAAGAAAATTTCTTTCTTAGAGGCAAAGGCATCCGAATATGAATAAGCACTCCAATTTACTTACGTTTATGCAATCGTGAAAAATTGTGGCAACTTATTTGGCAATGTGAAGTTTGAGTCAACTTAATTATAGGCAGTTGTGAAGTTTGAGTCAGCTTATTTTTAACTAGTTTTAAGTTTGAGTGAACTTACTTTTATGCAGTTATAAACAAAAGTTTAAGTCGAATAACTTCAAAGGAGTCGTGAAGTTTGAGCCGACTTACTTTTCGGGAGTCATGACGTTTTGAGTCGACTTACTTTTCGACAGTCATAAGTTTGAGCTGACTTACTTTTAGGCAGTCGTGAAGTTTGAGTCGACTTACCTTCAAGGATGTCATGAAGTTTGAGTTTACTTACTTTTAGGCAGTTATGAGGTTTGAGTTAACTTTTTAAGCAATTGTGAAGTATGAGTCCACTCACTTTTAGGCACTCATGAAGTTTGAGTCGACTTTTAAGCAATAGTGAAGTTTGAGTCGACTTATTTAGGCAATCGAGAAGTTTGAATCGAGTTACTTTTACCAAGGGTAATATGGATTTTTACTCAGTTGTGAAGTTTTAAGTTGATTTATTGTAAAACAATCGTGAAGTCACATTATAGGTAGTTGTGAAGTTTGAGTCGACTTACTGTCACTGGTGAAATTTGAATTGACTTACTTTTAGGCCATTGTGAAGTTTGAGTTGAGTTACTTTTAGGCAGTCGTGAACTTTGAGTCGAGTTACTTTTAGGCCGTCATGAAGTTTGAGTCGACTTACTTTTAGGCACTTGTAAAGTCGACCTACTTCTAGGTAATCGTGAAGTTTTAGTAAACTTGCTTTTAGGTAGTTGTGAAGTTTCAGCCAACATACTTTTGGGGAGTCGAAAAGTACCTAAATTATGTTACACAAGAGTATATGTGTACTAGCCAACCTTCTCGAGTGGGGTTCAATCGCCACTTACCATCTGTATAGTGTATACTACACTTTATAAATAACTCGCCATTTTCAATTTTCCACATATTGCACACACTCTCATCAGTCACCAGTACGGAACTTAGCACTAACAGTTCTGGGCGCAACTGCAGTCCAAACCGTTCGCAACTGGCTTGTACGGCGGTTCACGGGATAATTTGCGCACCAAGCTTCGTTTTAGATCGTGAATAGAAGTACCGTAAGTCACCAACAACCGATTTTCCTTGCCAACCGAATGGCAAGCTTACTTCTGAATACCAAACGCCCTGGATTCATAATTCTGTGAAAATAGATTCAGTCGGTAGGCCTAGTATATGGACGGAGATGCTCTCCTTCGCTTTACATTCTAAAAGTAATGTCAAGCGCGAATTCCTGGATTTGCGGGGATTATCTTTTCATAATGTGCAACTCGAAACTCCCAAGTTTAGTTTTAGATTGCAGCGCGGAGGACTTTGGTGTTTTGGCATGAAACATTCAGGAGGCTTCGTGCATGGCAAGTGTAATTTATTGATTGTATTTTTCGCGTATATGCACAGGCTGCTACAGAGAAACACAATTCAAGTTTGCCTTCCTCGTGCGCGATTAAATATGTATTGCCTGCAGACGAACCGAAGATTTAAAGTTGATCCGCCACTTAAGCTGCTAGCATGGAAAGTTGGTAGTTACACATTTTAAGCAATTGGTTGATTAATAAAAGTTTTTTTTTTCAGTGGCGATTTATTTTTTTACGGAACTTGCATAATATTGGAGGTTCATCAAGTTGTCATCACATCGATCCTCGAACATGATAAGATTTCTTCACGTAATCGTTTGCCACGTCATGTGCAAACAAAAGCAACGATTGCGTCAAAATTAAGTCACACTTTCACCCTATGCTAGTGACAGTGTTTTAAGGAAAACAGCTTGAGACTGAGAAATTAGGTTCTTCAGGAGGAAATCTTATTGTTAGGGGTTGATATGACTGCTCACATTCAACCAAACGTTGTCGAAGTTCGCTATCCAGACAGCGTTTTTTTTTTT
>JAHWFP010220225.1:1132-21892 GCA_023313725.1 Lithobius niger | reverse complement strand
AACACGTGGTATAATAGAGCGAAAAGCACAGTGCTACAACGTGTGTAAACTGCCGTAGCTTAACTCTTAATTAATATAATTCGTTTTAATTACCCTTGTTGGAAAATATACATTTAAGCCTAATCACGTCCATTTATCCGAATTAGAACGGGTACTGCTGCTGTAGAACGAGTACTGCAGTCAGGAATGGTATATGTATAACATGCGTTAACGGCCTAAAATAACTTAAATAACGAATTTCTGCAAGAAGGATTATTTTACCAAAAATATGAATAGTTACTTTTTTGAAGGAAATTTTATTCTAAACATAAATGGTAACCGTTTAATTTTCAATCGGATGAATGGTTTAGACGCTAGAAGCAAAAAACAGTTTTTCGTCGCCATTTTTAGACGCCATTTTGAATTTCCCAAGGGTGCCAAGGTGGCATCATTATGTTTTGGAGTACGGACATATCGTAGAACATCTCTGCGCAAAGACATTTTGTGCAGATTATTCTTTTGGGTTTTTGTGCCAGCTGCCGGACTAATGTAACATACTATTAGTATAAATGTATTAATATGCTATATACATGTTGGAAAACAAAAACTAACTCTTTAAATATTTAAGGTAAAGCTTAACCGAACCACAGTCAAAACGGTAAAGGAGCACGAGTATGCCTTCCTGTAAGTTTAGTTTGTAGGAATATCCCTGACAGACTATGCCAGCAATCCATGTCAACAAAACGTATTTTCCTGTAAAGTTTCAGCAAAGATTGCCATAGATCTGTCCAATTTTAGCAGCTATTATGCTCGCCAGTGATATTTCTTTTTGCCAAATCATACATGCTAAGGCTTTTTCCTTATTGTCGTCACCCAAAGTGAGGTCACATTTTGTGCGAACCACCAAACACTCTACGACGAAAAATCGACGTCAGCTTCTATTTTTTACATCCTTTTCCCCCTTCCTATGATGGCGACTCCCTGCAGAAAACTAGTAAAGCGCTGTAATGGCTTGAGGTTATGAATGCCATAATTTAGCGCCATTTTATGAGTACGATATTGTCCCGCTGGCCACCCAACCAAACTGCATTAAAGCTGAACTTTCATGGATGACGTTATTACAAAAATAGAGCAAAAAAGAAAAAGTATGAAAAAAGTTTCCAAGTGGTGTTGTTTTGACAATTTTGAGTTAAATAAGTTACAAGTAAGTAAGTTACAATTAAGTACAGTATGTGCCCACATCCCACAAGACCTGATGCCCACGTGCGGCACGTAGGTACCATACAATAAATTATAAAACAAAACATTGTACAAAAAGAAAAAGTCGCTGCAAAACTTTAGTTACAGCATGTAATTAATAATAGAATTATTTAACTATAAACATAAAACGAATTATAAAATAATGGGAAGGTAATCCATTGACAAGGTAAGACATACTTATTGCGAAAGAAAGTTTAGCCTACAATTTTGAATAACTTTTTTATAGAGTCAGTAGTTCAGCCCAGTAGCCATTTATACAAGGATTTTTGGAATGGATAAACATCAACAATTTCTTTTAAGTTGTTTGGTATGCTATTGTATAGCTTGCTGCCAAGGAAATAGCTGCATTTATGTAATCTTTCTTTATGTACTTTGGGCTGGATAACATAGTTGTTCGATTCACTCTAGTGTGGTGAAGATACTAATCCATAAGATACTAATCCTTTATAAAATATTTATTCTCATAAAACTCACCCTAGTGAGCGTTACGTTCATTTTGCTTTTTTTTGCATGTGAGTAATAAGGTCCACTTAAGCTGCATTCGACGGGAACAAAGTAATACTACATTGATCTCAGTATGCTGTTGTCTGGTCAGAAATCGCAGCGTCATCTTCTGTAATACAGAGTAAATGTAAAGAATTGCCACAAGAATATGAGTATTTCCTTCCATATGAAAAACGGTATGAAGTCTCTGACCCTTAAAGAGTATCAGGGGAAACAGCGATCCACTCGGCCAATTGTTGTACTACAAAAAGCATCCAACTTTTAAGAAATTTTTGAAAGGCTTGGTTTTCCTGTTGTCATCGGTTGAAATTTTATGGTCATTATGATGGACGTAAGCTCCTAACCCCTAACCCGAGAGTATGCTGAATCAGAAGGATATGAAAGGGAGGGCACATCAACACAATGGATATTTGTGTCTATTCTTTGATAAATGGTGCTTAATTCAGGCAAACAATATAGAAAAAATACGCCGTTAAAGAATCGCCTTCGTTACTTTTCTTTTCTTTATGGAATTAGTTATTCCTGGAATCAGTTACAACAGTAACATGAAGTGTGCACTATGACAACACCAAAGGAAAGCCCTGCTTTTCTTGTTTTTAGATAATAAGAGTTTGGGGATATCCAACCTTCAAATAACGAACTTATATACCCCCACTATCCTACACGTCCCTTTTGAGGGACATCTACAAGGCTGTGGGTAAAACGTATGCGCCCAGATGTACCACGAGCTTTATGAAGGGTCCCCAGGGACCCCGAATAAAGCTAGCAAGCACAGCCTAGTGGTGAGCGTCCTCGTCTATAAACCAAGTGTACGCCGGATCGAATTCCATGGTTTAAGTAAGACGCTTGTGAGCAATTTTCATTCATTCTTTAACAGTTACTTTGTGAGATTACCTCGGCGAAATCATTTCAAACGGCGAAAACCGTTAACAAGAATTATGAAAAACTTTTGGTTTGGACAAATTGTAACTACACAGGAAACAACTGACAGTTTAAAACTTGGCAGCAACCACTTAAAACACATACAAACTTTAAAACAAACAAAAGCACCGCTTTGGTATAGGATTCTTTTCGATACATTTATTTTTAAAAATGCATCACATAAATTTGCCGCGCAATCAAATCAAAGCAAGAGGCAATATTCTCTTGCAGCCCTCTAAAATTCACCCGAGCCTCAAGGCCTTAGAGATCTGAATTCAACGAAATGATGTTTAGAAATATATTAAATCTTTAGATCACTGATTGTGTTGGTGCTGGGTGAAACGCTTGTCGTGGCAAGCAAATGCCGACTTTAATTACAAAGTCTTTGATGTTTCTTTTTCGTATGAAAGTGAAATATCCAAGCTTACAAGATCGTCTTGAGAGTATACAGCTTGCGGGGAACCAATTAACTCTAAATCTTGTTTGGTTTGGTGTTATTGCAATCCATATACTAATTAAACACATCAAAAGACACGAATGAGTAACAACTTGGCATTCAACGGATTGTGGTCAGCTATATTGTTGAAGAGACCATTTATTGGCGCCAGCCGTTGAAGTTAAAGATGTAATTTCGGTTCTCTTGATAGTGTGGTGCGTGTAGTTGCAAGCAGTCAAGCTATTTTGAATATCAAAAACGTCAACAAAATGGAAGAGAAATGGTTTGCCACAAACGTATCAATGTCGAATTTAAGAGTGTTAGTTTGGAGAGAATGGCGAGTACGAACGACTTCAGAACCCAAAATGAAAGAAGCGTTCCCAAATGACAAGTAAGGTCGCCCCGTACATTTATTAGAAATTCAATTTTCTGTTTTCTGGCTGCGAGTCTAATTTCACGCGAATATTTACGAAAGCTGCCATCTTGGGAGTAAATGGAGAACACGTGGCTGAGCATTAAATGAGCATTGAACAGGCTGACACCTGGTGATGAGAATCGGAAACTGGTGTGTCATCATCAATATTCATGTTTCCTGCGGAAGGGGTCGATGTAATCAATGTTCCCATGCAGCAGCGAATGAAAACGAAAATGTGGAAGCAAAGAGACTTTGGTGGAAAAGGCTTGCAATTGTCTGTTAAATTTGGTCCGGAATTTGACCGCAAAATCAATTGTTTAAGACTATTTGTGAGGTTAATTTGCCATCTTGTTACAAGGACAGGCAATCTACCAATGACTTTGTAATATATTCACTAGAAATAAACGTAGTACAGTATGCCACCTTTATGCACTTACGTTTCATTCACGGATGTCACCCGGATTCAAACCAGCGAACTGGTTCATCACCAGATCACTACCATACCGCCTTACCGATATGGTCATTTGTCCATTGGCCGTGGACAGTGGTTAACTGGTCATGTCGGTAAAGACGGTGATCTGGTGAAGAACTGGTTCGCTGGTTCGAATCTGGGACACATCACTTGAATGAAACGTAAGTGCATAAAAATTGGCGTACTGTATATACTACGTTTATTTCTAGTTAACAGTTTTCGCTGGTTGCTTATTTCTAATTTACCCTTATATTATTTAGAGCGATTTATATTTATTGATTTTGGTTATAAGCGTACCGTATGTCCATATATTATATTCGTTTCTTATCATTTTTTCCCGAGTGGACAGATATTGAAAGTTAAACGACAAATCCGAATGTCTGTTTCCCATTCAACGCCATTTATTAAAGCGTCATTTACACTTTATTTACTTATAGCTATTTTAAACTGCAATAATTAATGTTAAAACGTACTGGGACGTTTTTTTTTTTTTAACTGTATGAAACGCCCACTAACTGATTTAGCAAGAATAAAAAAAGAAACTTCTAATTTAAGTTACAAGCTGAAATACAGATTTAAACTTTCATCTAGAATAACGTATAACCAGCATAAACAGGACGGAGAGCTAAATTGGCTACATAAGTGACAAATAAATCGGATGCAAATCTATTTCCGTTGCCTTTTGGACTTAAATGTAAGACTGCCTGAGCGAAATTGAACTGACGATTTTCAATAATGAGGTGCGAAGTTATACCTCTAAACCATTCTGACACAGCCTTGTCAGAATGACTTAGCGGTATAGACCCTTCGCCCTTCAGTCTCGAAGGTCGAGGGTTCAATTCCACTAAGCCAGTCTGACATTTAAGTTCAAAAGGCAACGGAAATAAGTTAGCATCGATATTTATTTAGTTAAAGTGTAGGCTAAAACGTACAGGCCCACTTTAACACCAAAATTGGTCACTCGTCAAAAGCTGTAACTGCGATGGGGAGTTCTAACCCAGAAATATTCGGTACGAGAATTTGAAAAAACAAAAACAAATAGGCAATATTGTTCATCAGGGTGACTGAACAGGCTTCCAGGCGGAAAACGTGACTTTTGCGATATTCTTTCCATGCCATTTCACCATGATGAAATTATTTCCAAAAAAGAGTGCAGTATCGTGGATGTGTTCTTTCCGTTGACAGAGAAAAAAAAAAGAGAAATTGTCGAATTAATATCCTTTTCAACTGTTCTGCTGTTGACACAGCTAGTTACCCTTTAAAATGCAAATGAGAGAAGACCTTTGCAATGCCACAAGCCATGCAACAATCCTGAATGCTCATTGGCCGTGATAAAAGGCTGCTGGGTCTTGTCAACGTAAAAGGGTCAACACCAGTGACATAGTGCATTGTTAGGCCCTTTTCTAAATGCCACACCACCGTCAGTCGCGAATTTTAATTAATCACTAGAAACGGTTTTATCGATCGTGTTTGGGAGTCGCTGTCTCATGAAATTCATTAGAGTCATGATTGGAGGAATTAGCGAGGAGCCATTCAAAGGCCTAAATGACCAAGAGACTTTCCCTTCCCCCATAAACATCACTTGGTTGGGCACGAGCGAAGGTCCATTACAAACTTGGAGCCGTAAAAGTCACAATCGTAGCACTAACCCATAATTTGGTAGATAAAGCACAGCACCCTATCTGACACTTATTCTTTGATAATACGTAGCATTTGATCTAAATATTGATTTTCAAGGAATAGAGGATACGCATGTGAAAGCAAATGAATAGGCAGTATCGATCTTGTTTCATCATCTGCTATACTGAATTTCTTGCGCTGATACCCTTTAAATAATGGAAATTAAGTTGGACATCTAAGAGCGCCAACATATACCAGAAATACAGTAAGTCCCCTTTATTGATTTACGATACATTCGATTTACTTGACTCAGATTCAACCAGCGAACCTCCAAATGACTACTAATATATTTCGTGTGCATCTTTAGCACGGGTAGTGTTGGATGCACCGCTTGCAACACTGTTTGATCTCTCATGTGTATGCCCTTACTTCACCAAACTTTGTTTTTTCACATTCTTTCACATTGGCTGACAAACGATGATTTTCGTTCGGTCATTTACTCAATCGATGCCTCGCTCCTCCATATGTTATTGAGGAGGCTTTATGGCGCGTCGACAGCTAGGTGAATACACACAATGAAGCTGGAATTGTTTTAACATAAACCAACTGTATGATGGTTTTCTCACGGAAATGTAGTTTCATTGCGTGTGTTGTTACACACAGGCACCGCTTATTTTCCCGTTTGTTGTTGTTTGTTACCATCCGATGAAATTGTCTCGCGGCATGTCAACGATCCTTGGTTTTTCCTCTTGGATTATTCCAGCTAAATTGTCCCTCTCGTCTTCATAAGGCGTATAACTCAGTATGGGTTCGTGCTCCCTAACAGCAATAACAAAACACAAAACTGTCTTCTCGTCCACCTAAATTATTAATCCTCAAAGCTGTTTTACAATTTTTCGTCGGCTGGTCATGCGGTTGCGTGTTTCTCGTATAAATTGTTCGTTAGCAGTAGCCGTTTCAGTGGCCAGTCCGGCGAGTTGAGGGTTTATGTATATAGAAGAGTGTTAAAGAAATTTTAGCCAGGTAACACGAAATGGTTTGGCTACCTGCAGCTAATCATCTTGATTCACGCCTTGGCCTCATTAGCGGAAAATAAATTGTTCAGTTCCTTTTAGAAGAATAAACCGTAACGTGACGTGTTAGTGGTTACCCGTTTCGCTGAATCCCGTTTTGTCGACAATTTTCTCGATATACCGCAAATTAAACCCTGCTTAAAATTCGGCAAGAGGACAATTCCCGTTTCACCAAATCTCGTTTCGCTAAGTCTTTAAAAAATGCAACATAGAGAAGTTAAAGAGGCATTCTTTCTTGTAACGAATTTGTGATTAGTTGCTGTTTCTGATATTATCTACATGTTTAAAGGTAGTGCGAGCGAGGCAGGCAATTTGGAAGAAAATGATTCGGCGAAAAGGATTCGGCGAAATGGAAATCTCCATTCACCGAAAATTAAGACATTGAATAAAATTCGGAAAAACGGGTATACGCCGACGGATGAGTGTATAGTTTTAGTGTATTTCTTGAGGGTTTCACATTCTTGTCGTGAAAAATTATACGTTTCTTGTTTCATTGTTAGACGTAATTTTTTTTCACTTGCCCTAAAACAGTGCGTTTAAAGTTGAAAGAAAACACATGCTATTTAGCCCGACAGAAATGTGGAAAGCTAAAGAAATGACGTAGCAAATTATTTTAACAGCATTCAAGCCTTAACTTCCTAGACGTGAAAAGTGACTTTCCTCAGCGTTGATTTGATTTATATTATTGTTGCCATGCATTTTGTGTGATGTTATGTTGCTGACTCCAAACTTCCATTTTTTTTCCCTGGCCTATTTTAATTTTTCTAGTTTTTTTTTATCGTCGATTTTCTAAATTTTGGAATATTTTAAAATTACTTTATTGCAGTCGAAACTCCCATCAAATTTGTACTTAAAATTACGACCTTTTTCGCTTGTTATACGTTTTAAGGTAATGAGTAGGTGAATCCCTTCGCTCCGCAACATGGTAGCCTACGTTTTGGTCTGTCGAGTCTACCCGAGCTCCACCAAATCACGTTTCTTCATTAACAAAAATTTTTGCGCACACTGGCCAAATGAAGCCAGTTTGAATTATAGCTAACTTTTATTATTTTTTGACTGAATATTCGACAATTTCTCCCCCTACTTTATCATTTTAACAATTTCCACATTGACTCTTTTTTTAAATTTGTTTATTGAGTCCAAAGATTCGTTGAGCATGAAATTAGGCTATTTGTATCTGCTTCTGCCATTCGTTTTTCCAATTCTGCCAATAGGTTGATTTTTAATACGAACAACAGCGTTTGATGCATCACCTAACAATAACGTTTGCTGTTTTACCTGAAGCATTGTTTTGTATGTTGAAGCATTATCTCCTCATTATTTAGATTGCATTGCTGTCATAGTAGTCCGCATTGGTTGCTGAGTTAGCTGTAGCAATTGTTGTTTTTGTAGATGGCTCTTCTTTGTACACAGTGAAGATCTGATAGTGGAGCTGCAACAAAGGTGCTGCTGGAGTTAGTGGAGGAACGTTCCTTGTAGACAGTGGAGATCTAACACTCACAGGTGTCTTTGGTGACTTTTTGTGACTTCCAGTTATCCTATGATCAGAGCGATGTAGACGACCTTTCCCTTGTGACATATGTTTCTTTCGTGTCATCGTGTGAGTTGTTTCCATTCATTCGGTGGTATGGTCTCATAGTCTGTATTTTTTTTTGGTTGCAGAGTGCGTGGCTTCGGGCCAGGTCTCTAAATAAAATAAATCAATCCCACCACTAAAGGAGGGGGGGGGTGGGAGGATCAGGTGGTTCGACGGGTAGCACGACCTTTTCTTGTCTGGCAATTCCAGGTTCTACCTTGGTCTCAGCCATCCCCGGCAGTTTCGAGTCGAGAAGGGTCCTGTCGTGTGTCATGCTCATGTTGATTGTGGCATGTCGAAGATCCTGGGTTTTCCGCTTGGATTTCTCCAGCTAAATTGTCCCGCTCATCGTCGTGGGACAGATTCGTGCTCCCTAAAAACAAAAACAAAAACAAACAAACCTCACCACTGAGTCTTCACCTTTGATCGTCAAGTAATATTTTCACAAATATTGATGACTTGCACTCGCTTTCATGAATGTATGCATATATTATATTGTTACACTCCATGTAAAAAAAAACTATAGTTAGATTTTACAAGTCTAAAACAACAGCGGATATATTGGCTGGCGTTTCCTTTCTTTGTTGGTCCAGCAGGAATCGACTTCGATCTGATGGTTTGATCGTCGAATGGAATTTAAGGCCGCAAATTTAATAATGGAATGTCGAAACGATCGATTGGCAAGATGTGGAAGGGAAGGGGGGGGGGGGGGCGCAAAGTGAAGCGAGCGTTCGATACGAAAGGTTTGACCAATGGGTCAAAATTGAGTTGGAAAACCACTTCGATATCTGTTTGAGTTGCAATTATGCAGTCGTTGAGCATAATTTGGAGTTTCAAACAAAGCCACAATGCGGTGCAGTTACAACTATGCAAATAACAAAGTGAACTAGTTAGCATGTATTCTGTAATGGGAGACTTCGGATTACAGAAGCAGAAAAATGTAGGAACGACTTATAACTGACTCACTGATAATTCTGATTACTTAATTTACAATTACCCAGGCAAGAAATATATTCATACAATGTATTTATCTGCTCGTCTGTTTGTCTATTTCTGTGTAATACGATTTTCCTGAAGTGTGAAATAATCAAAGGTGATGAGATCAACTTGGAAAAATGTCGGTCGAGAAGCTGTTGTTGAGTGGAAAGGGCACCCTGGTTAAGTCCCTGCCAGCCAGTATGAACACCAGCGATATTTTGGGCAATGTCTCAGCCCCTGACCCCATTGGAGGTTTTCCGGTTCGAATCTCTGGGTTTTCCCTTTACTCGACTTCTTTCTACTTCTAAACGGCTGATAGTGTTGAGAATTGAGTCAGTTATCATTTACTGCAGATCACTTAAGGCCAGAAAATTAATTTAAAATAAACTTGACAGCTTTTTGGGGAAAGCTTGTTGCGTTTCTTGTCATTGGATCCAAAACCAAGTACTACCAGAAGGAGTTCAGTCAAATGGCCATTGCAACTTGTGATTTGAAATAAAACCTTATACACAAAAGCAGGAGTAAAAATCGGAGTAACTGTTCAATCTTTTTCCAGGTGCAATAATCCAATACGAAAAGTGCAACTGTGTGGTAACCATTTAATTCGTGTTAGTTGAGGATTTTGAGACAACTGCTCGTAGCCTAAGTGCGTTTTGTGTTTTTTTTTTCTGTATCTTTTGATTTGCTGAGCTGCGATCCTGAAAATAATTTAGGATTTCTTAGTGTAGCAAAATTAAAGCACTCTGAGTCACAGTAATCGTACAAGAGTCTACAATTTGTGTCATGAATGGAACGTGATATATATTTGAGGATATTTTGGCAGCACAAAGCTGCACCACACTGGAACTAAATAGTCATGGCGCACACTGTAACTAACTAATCAATTCAATATAATTAACAGTGATCATTAACTGAATTACGTGCTTTGGTGGTGAAGTTGGGTCAGTGAACCATAGTCAAAATGTATCACTGAGGGACGAATACATCATTACTCAGTGGCGTACATAGAAAAAAATTGGGGGAGGCGATGAGATTCAGTTGGGGGGGGGGGGGGTGGAGTAGCAGCTCTTCTAGTGAAGGCGTGAAGTAACACAAGCGCTGTATGAGAATAAAAAAGCCAAGCAGTGCCCAAACATATAAAAAGCCATTTTGTGCTTTTTGTATTTTTGTGCACTGCTCTGCTTTTTTTTCTTATACTTCCAGTGGAGGGGCTGAAAGCTTTTTTTTGTGGCCAGTTTAATGTTACTAAAAAAGCACAGCTTTTCCAAATATTTGCTTTTTTTTTTACCCAAATAAAACGTACAATTTAATGAAAACCACAAATACGTGTTCCAAGTGCCATTCTTAGTTACGCGTAAATAAATAAATAAATAAACAAGCCAGAAACTGGGTAATATAGCCACTCAATGTATTTTCTTTCCTTCAAATTGGAAACTCAGAAATCCCTTTGCCCCCCTCCCCTTCCTGACAATGTGCCATCCTTGCATTTACCCGAATAAAGAAGGCAAAAGATTGTTTAAATAGTGACTGTTTTTGAGCATGGATGTTGGAGATGAATTAACTCTCAAAGGAAAAAGAAATAGAAACAACAATTTCATAAATAAATACAATAGCAGCATATATTTAAAAATCATGAGCCCACTGCTCTTGAAAGACGGGGGTGGGGTAGGTGAAGTGACAATAAGCGATCGGTGACGCTGTTCATGTTTGTGTAGACGCCAAAAATCCAGTGCTTAGTCTTTTTTCATGTGTAATAGCAAAAGTCACATAACCCACGCGAGCGGAATACGACTTCAGTAGACAATTGCTCCTTCTTCACAAACTGAATCGAAGATTTCAACAGAATGAAGGCTACCTCCTTCTAAAAGGTGATGTGGAAATCCCGCTGGCTACATGAATCGTTAACACATTTTTTATTTATTTATTTATTTACGGTGGTCAACGTTCACTGTCAACACGTATGTGCCTTTTTTTGTGTCTGTCAAAACCTGAATCTTGCAAGTTTCAAAACCGAGACACTTATAGTTGCACACAATTATATTCATACATTGATGAAAGCTCTCAAACGTGTTGACGACAGATAATTGAACATCACATTTAATCGAAAGTTATAATTGCATTTTCTGTCTGACGCTAATGAGCGAGAAGCCATATCGGTTAGCCAAGGCATTTCTAAACTGACGCGAGCAGGACATGCCAATCACCAACGACACGATGCTTGTTTTTCGTCCAATGAACTCCATAAACTGCATAAACTGTTTGCATGCATAAGAAAAGAAGGAAGAATCTGGAAAAATCTCTCCAGCCTCATAAATCCTTTACTGGTGACCTGTTCTGCTGTGGTGCTTTTGCCATAATCCTTTTTGCCATACTGACCGATTTTACAGCAATCTTTCCACTCTTTGACAATTTTCGTGTCTACCCTCAAAATCCATCTAAATGCAGGCTTTGCCAAAGTCATGATAAGAGCCCAGTTTATTCTCAAGTTTTGTCTTCGGTTCACCTTAGCCCACACCTCTTCAAGCCTTCCTTCGCCCAGTTCTCGAGTACTGTTCACAAGTCAGCCTGCCTTGCTACCCAACTTTTCTTTCCTGTTTGGAAAAGTGTCAACGCTTGGTTAAAGGTTGAGGGTTGTTATGCCCAAATGCAGCACCACATATTTAAGAGGATTAAGGGCACATGCTGTTGCCATCTGGTCGATCAAAAACTGTCTTCCCCTTAATCATCTTACATGTGTGGTGTTGCATTTTGGGCATAACAACCCTCACTGCAGTTATCACCTTGGTAATATTACCATTGCTACTAACACGTCCCATAAAGACCTGGGTATTTTGGTTGATTCTTCTTTGAAATTTCATGCCCCTACTAATTTTATCATCGGCAAAGTCTTTAAAAAAGCCCATTATATTATTTAAAACTTCTCTGCTGTTTCACCTAAGCTGTTTGCTCTCCTGTACAAAACCTTCCTTCGCCCGACGCTTGAGTCAAGCCCTATTCACTCTCTCCGAAATCTGCGCAACTTTCTGTCTATAGCTCGCGCGATCAAAACATGCTGCGCCATCTGTAGGAAGCGACTACGAAGTATGCTTCACCACCGCTACTTCCGGGCAAATCCAAGATGGTGGTGTCGTGCGCTCACGGCGGCTGCTCGATTGATTCCCGGCAGTGCGGCAAACCACACATGCATGGTATTACATTTCATAAATTTCCCAGCAATAAATTGTATCCATGTATAGTTTATAAGTCGGTGAACGCCAGACTGATTATGTTTGTACGCTGAACTTACCGCGTTGATAATGAAAGTGAAACGCTGACAGGGCCGCCAGTTCAATTGCGCTTTATCTAACGCTCTGAGGCAGGCGCTGGTCACGTGGCTCAACCGTCTTTTCCGCAGGTTGCGCTCTCGTGGCAAAATTGAGAAACTAGAATCTCTGTCCCGTAGTTTTGCACGCGTTGCTTGAGCGGTAAGTCTAGCAAGTAAGTTATCCCATAACGAAAGTGTAGTTATTAATCCAAGTTTGAATTCTGCTCTCAGATTGGCCGCCCATGTTCTGCTTCTTTCTTCGCCCGTCTTGAAACCTGTCAGCGCCGCCTCACTAAATGGTGCTTTCCCATCAAACATTCTTCCTATGAAGAACTTCGCAAACTGGACTTGACCTCTGACAAAACCAGGTTCTTCCGCGGTGATCTTATCCGTGCTTTCCAAATCTTAAACCACCTCATAGACGTCCAGGCTGCTGACGTTTTCTGTCTTTCCCACACTATGACCACTCTTCCTTCAACGTTCGGCACAGGTTTTTTTCTTAACGAGTGACCGAGGCCTGGAATGCCCTGACTACCTCAGTTGTTCTTTCCACTTCACTTGACTCTTTCAAAAATCGTCTGGACCGTTTTCTTGCTTAGGCTTCTTTTGGGCGGTTGTCTCTTGGTTTGGTTGTCTGTGTGTGTGTGAGTGTCGGGGGAGCTTTTTGTATTCTATTCTAAATGGTGTCGTTCAGGATCTTGTTGTAAGGATCTTTCTTATAAAGACTGCGTTCAGTGCTTAAATCTCCCTACTGTTGAGAAAAAATTTCGAAATGGGAATCTTATCGTGACCTACAAAATTCTGATCAACTCAAGGACGTCAAGCCATCAGACTACTTCTTTTTCATTTCTACTAACACTCGAGGTGATGCATATTGGCTTCTCCGAATGCGTTCTTATCATGCGAGACCATTTTTTCACCAATAGTATCGTTCCTCTTTGGAACTTTTTTTCTGAGCTAGTTATTTCTGCTACCAATCTAAATTCGTTTAAGACACGTTTTGTAGGTTATTTTTTTGTGGGGAGGGGGAGGGGGCGTCTGTCTGTTAGCCTTTGCCTCCAAGCTGTCATTTTTTTCTTTTTACTTTTCCTTAGTTAACATGCCAACCTATTTTAGTCTGCCATTCCATGAGTGCATTTACTGCATCACTCGGTCAATACATATAATATCAGACACCTCTACTAATAACTTCTATGTAGGTGTATGTAGATTGATCCTACAGCCATTATGGCAAATGCATTCTCCGTAGGTGTATGTAGATTGTAGATTGATCCTACACGGACATTACGGCAAATGCATTCTATAGGTTGATCCTAAGGGCGTTATGGCAAATTCATTCTCTGTAGCTTGATCTGCGGACATTATGGCAAATTCATTCTCTGTAAGCCTGTAGGCGGGTCCATACGGACATTATGGTGCACAGGATCATGGCAAGAGGGCGGAATCAACTCTGTCATGCGTGAACGAACTCAGCAGATTAAGATTATCCTCGATTTTGCTGTTTGCTAATCCAGCCGACACTTCGAAGTATTCATGGCCGAATGGCCGCTTGTTATAGTGAAAATCATTGACATATTTATAAAATTTAATGAAGTGAACATTTTTCGAGTAAATTTTGATAGGCTTATTTTTCTTCTCTCCTATTTTATGGAGGCGTAAGGAAACTCATTTCAAAAGGAAGGCTCATTAAGTTATCTGCAGAACTATTACTTCCATCACGTGACCTATCTGTTCCCTCCTGTGGCTAATCCATGAACCAGAGAGACGATAAAGAAAGGGCGGTCATTGGTCATAAACTTGGTCGTAAAGCAGACATCACAAGTTTACGATTGGGAGAAGAACAAGAAACAAGAAATCCTAGCGATTTAGAAATCCATGGTGTAAAACTGAAATGATCCTAAAATGGAAGAAAGTTGGTTGCTTTTGTTTGAGTTAGCAAAAAATAAATAAGGTGTAGGTAAGCTAGATTACTGATGAGCCTCAATTAAGATTTGAATTTGACTGCTTACTAATAATGAAATTCATGATTGTTCTCGGCTTGAATAGCTACTACTTCAAATTCTACAAAATTCTAACATTGGAATCAAAATAGTGTTCATGAGCACATTATGAGCACATGAGCACACTTTTATAATTTTAATGATATGCAATCGGCCGGCTGTAGGTTGACTGACAAGCTATCATGATTATCGATTACCTTGTCGACAGCGCGTTGGCATTTCCTAAAAGGTGTTTACGTGCCAAAATCGAGGCGCTATTTCGGCCATTTATGACATGGTTCCTTTGTGCGCTTGTTGCTCTGACATTTAAGTCCAGAGCCTCGAGATGTATTTATTACTACCCTAAGAAAGTAAGTAAATTCATTCCAAGTAAAAATGGAACAATATCTCACAAGAGCATAACTGAGCTTGCGTGTGAGGTTAAAAAAGAAAACGAATACATTTTTGGAAAAACACCATTCGTAAAATAATATGCAAGGGTAAACAAGAAATAGAATAATAAGTATAATGGAACAGAGAAATAAATTAAGGAATTAACGCGTCTAGGCTACCGACATGAAATGAAACATCAATAATTTGAAAACAAAAACGAATCGTTTGATGTTTAAGGTAAGGTTTAACTGATTCGAAGTCAAAACAACAAAGGAACACAAACTTTCCTGTAAGGTTTCAGATGCTGCAGTGTTGTTGTAGCATGTGAAACCTTATACTGCTGTACTACAATGCTTTTTCCATTTTCTTATATTGCACACGATGGGTAGCTAATGACTGGTGCATTCCACTTGGGCTAAAATGAAATCGCTGGAAAATGGTTAAAAACTAATCGTCTAGTGTGCTTAGCACAACTCTATAAGTAATTCAGGATTTGTACAAGTCCTTGAAAACCTGAATGAAACTCTATTCGTGGAAAAGTTCTTGAAAATCTTGAAAACTGTTATATGACTGTATCATTATTTTAAAACAGGATTCCATGTTATCTAAGGACAGTAGCCAATCAAATGCTTGTCTCTTAACGATTCGAAAATTGTTTGTCTTCTTGATAGTTTTAAGCCAGAAGTTGTAGAATTTCGGTGCTAAAAATACTACATTTATGCAATTTTTCGGTGTTAACTTTATGTTGGGTAACATGCATTACAACTTCGTTCCTCTCAAAGTAGATAGTACACGATCGATCTGCAACATGTAGGCTATCTTGTTTTTACGATAATCAAATAAAGTTCTATAAATGTACAGTGATCTTACAGGTAGGATACCAAGCCTTTTTTAAATCGGTGAGGAATGATCCTACCTCTTTTTAAACGCCATTAATTTAAACTTTTTTTTTGAAAAAACTGTAAGAGAATCTAAAATTTTCTGTAAGTTCCTCCTGTGAAGCTGACTGAATGTTGCAAAACCGATTGGACCATTGCAAAATAAAACTCGTTCAAAACTTAAGTGACACACGTTTCTTTAAATAATATAGTTTGCAAATAAGAGTTCTCAACTTAGTTCTTATTTGATTTTTCACAATTTAGGTTTCTTTCTGTTATTATCCTTGTATTCGATTGCCATGTCACTAACTGTCTGCCTCAGAACTATGCTTTTATTATTTATTTATTTATTTCTTTATTTTCTTTATTTATTTATTCAGTTTCCAAGGATATCTTGGTAATCTAGTTAAAAAAAAAAGCATATAAGAAGTGTGTATTTATGTAGTACTGCTTTGCTTGCTCAACTCTGCATACTCTTCTCTTTCGTCTTTTATCTCCAGGACAGCCATTTCTTCAAGAAATAACTTTATATTTCCCTTCAACCTCCAAACATCTGCCATTTATTTTCCATAATCCATGCAGACGTGTTTCATCTTTTTGCCATATTGGTTTTCTACTTTCTTGCAAAAGATTTCGTTTAATGATTAATGATTAATTCCCATATTAATACAACTGTAAACTAGGCTGCATGACTACTTATGAATTTACTTTTACTGATGATCTTTTTTGCTAAAGAATGAGGTAATTTTTCAGCATAATTGGTTAGTTTCTTTCCGATCACATCCCAACAAATTCTATGCTGCACAAGTCAAAGTACAGATTTCAACATTTAAACTTTTCTTCCTTAACACCCACCCTCCCAGTTACTGCTCTAGAATTTTTAGAACCTGCTTTTCCCAATCAATGATTCAACCCCAAAACTGAATTCCTTCACCCATTTAATTTCTTTTCTTTCTGTGGTAAAATTTTACTTAAACACGACGAAAAGCCAAATGGGTTGAAATAGTGTTAAATAAATGCGGATGCAGTTCTATTTACGTTGCCTTTTGGACTTAAAATGTCAGAATGCCTGAGCGGGAAACTGAACCCAAGACCTTTGATACCAAAGACTGAATATCATTTTTCCTGTAATGGTGGAAGCGGTGTAACTGGGAAAAAATAGTTAAAAGAAACATTATTATTACTTTAAAGGAATGTGGTCGAAAAGAAAAATTTTAAATAATGTAGTAGGACTCCGGCTTTTGATTTCAAATGTCGTGGGTTCAATCCCGCGCTCAGGCAGCATGACGTTTAAGTCCAAAAGGAAACGTTAATAGGTTTGCATCCATATTTATTTAAAGTTTTTCTTTTCGACCGCATCTCCTCGAAGTATTAAGAGTGGTTCTTCTCCCTATTACATCATTTCTACCATTACAGGATCAAATGGCGTTAAAATCAATCGCAAACCTTTTCCTTTATACCTCAGCCTTATAATTGACGCCGCTCTTAAACTTCTCTTCAATATGGACCACGTTATCGCTAAGGTCTTCAAGTAATTCCCTTTCAACTGAAATTCTTTTCTCGGAATAAACCCACTTCTTTCGCTTCTTCTTAAGACTTTTATTAGACCATTACTTGAATACTTTTATCAAATTTCCTGACTATGCTACAGCAACTACATATATAAACCTTCAATTTGCCAACGTTGCCTCACCATGCTGTAAATCTATTGAGCACTTGTGCTATCCTGAACGCTCATTTGTCACCACCTGCCGACACTCGAGCAGAGTATTCACTGTGGTGACACGATCCTAACCTGCCAAATTCTTAACAGCTCTTTTGGTGTTAACATCGACTTTTTCTGCTGTGCTTTCACAAACACCAGAGGTCATGCAGGACCACAGACTCCATGGTGAGACCTCCAGCCGGAATGTCCGCCACCGCTTCTTCACGGAGGGGGTTGTTGAACCCTAACCCTCCCTTCTAACGTTGTTTCCGTTCCTTTGGTGAACGAGGTTAAATCTCGATTTGATTGTCTTGATTGTGTCTTTTTTTTGGTTTGGTGGGGGAGGGGCCGGGGGCTCATGAGGTTTCAACTCGGTGCCGAAATTTTTTTTCTCTATTTCATTCCTTTTCCAGTCTTGTAATTTATAACCCTAGTTTAACATCTGAAGAAAACTGGATTTCAAATGCTATCAGCATTTGAAATCCAGTCTTATTACATATGTAATCGTTACATGTTCATTTTTTCTTCAATTCAGAGTAACCGTTGAAGACCATCGCAAACGGTAAAAGAGTCCTAAACTTCACTCCTCTCACTCCCTTTACTACCTCTTGCCTTCTGGTGCTATGGTTTGGGCTGAGAGCCCATCAAATCTGCGAACCCATCAACGTCCACTTTTTGTTTACCATAATTCTAGGTTTACTTCTTTGTTTTCAACATGCACTGATATTAATCTTTCATTAGGTTCCTAATCTTCATTTACTTATCATTCTTTTTACCTCATTACAATCCTACAAATTCGAGCATTTGTCATAAATAGCATCATCCCTTTTCTTTTGCCACTTCAAACGTGCTTCTTCACTCTGTATATTTGGTCCTAACTACCGATTCCCAGCTGCACATTTATTTTTTTTTACCTCTTTTCCCCCATCTGGGGTTTCTTTCCGCACCCTACAACGACTATATTACGGTAGTAATTAAAACTTAAAATGCTGGTACATTTTTAAGAGCACAATTAGTTTTTTTGCAACACAATTCCAGGAATATGGCATCACTTATAATTTTATACTACGCCAGTATCGAGTGAGACAAGATAAACAATTCGCATCAGGTTTATTATTTTGTAGCCAGGATACAGCGTTGCCGTGATCGTGTTAATATGCATAGAACCGATGCAGAAAGACGGGATGTAAATGGTTGTGCGACAGACGAAAATATTAATCAGTATTTTTCGCTGCATGCTCATGTTGCTTGGGATTAGAATCAGCATGATTAAATTCTGGAATCCTGGATTCCGATCGGCATTATTGTACTGTCTGTTTACTCTTGCCTCTTCAATCTAACGGCTTTTGGCTTCCTTATGGAGTTGGTGTTTCCCCAGTTATATTTCACCACACATCTTTGTTGTTTGGCAATCCTCACCCAAGTTACAACAGGAGAGTTGAAATAAAAAAGTTTGTGAGAGAAAGCATGGTGCACGAAATGGGGAAGATTCTTCCATATATCGACTTGGAGGGTGGTTGAAGGCTTCTTTGTCGACATTGCCCAAGGGCCAGTTGTAGGCGATGGAGCATTCGCTAAGAGGGTTGTTTCCCGTTTTATTGGCGTTTCGTTGAACCTCGTCCAGGTGACGATGAACATTCGCGAGGCAAAGGGAATAGCGCGAAAAGACATGTGCAAAGAAAGTGACCAGACTTGGGAATGGTCGGGGTTCTCTGCATCTATTAATGTAATTGGGGCACGTTCACCAAATCGAGAATGTTACCAGGACTTAACTAACGAAAATTCAGAAATAAACGTAGGATTTTAATTGCGCACGCTAGTTAGCATCTGCTTAAAGAACCTGATTTCGATAGTGTGAACCATAATTTTATTCTGCCAATAATTTTTCTAATATTTTCTTCTCTGTTTAGTTTTTGGTGATGTATTTTTTACACTGCATACTACTATGCAATTTATTGGCTAAAATCTTTGGTAGCCATTTTGGTGTTTCCTTCGGATTCCCAACTTCTTTACAAACACCTGTGACTTTATGGCGGTGACGAACACCATGTTTCGAATTGGAAATTATTGACAATAAATTAATTTAATTTGGTGCATTCAAATCTGTAAGCAACACCATCTGACGCACTACATAACAGCTGCTCCTTGTTCATCTGAACTTACATCTACAGCCTACCATTAAAGAGATTGAGGACTTGGTGCAGCGCAGGAAGTGTTTTGCATGCATTGCCTCAAACTTCTCGTCGCAAATGCCTAGGGTTCAGTAGAAAACCTCGATTTCGTAATGCTTTCTTCCTACCTTGAACGTGTGGTCCGAATAATGTGGCTGTTAAGGGGCCAACCACTGGGTCAGGTTGTGTGCGCAGGTCTAGCTTGCTCTTTAGCCCTGGGGTCCTTTATAACTCTTATCGTAATGAAATCTGGTATGCGGGTCGTCCAGCTCAACTCACTTGTCTTGCTTGGCCCAAGGCTATCACGTGTCAGTGGCCGTGGCAACTCTCGTTACGTACTGGAATTAGCCACTTTGAGGTGATTATTAAAGAGCACTGGGATCCACCCAGTCGGTTTCTGCATCGTCATTAATCCAAGACAATATCTGCAAGAAGACCTTCACTGCTGTGGTAGTAAAGTTGAACACATCAACAACAACTAGAGCGCGTATGTTAAAGTCGTCAAGGTAAATGGCGACAGAATTTCATTGTTTATAAACATTATCTCTTAATCTTCAGTTGCCATTTAGAATAGTTGAATGCTGCAAATACTGGGAACCAAAAGTAGACCCCAAGAGATGCATTGTTTTGTTGCTGGGGTTTTGGACTGTGCAAATCTCATCTAGCTTTCAATAATTTAAGTGAATATACACGAACTGCAATAAATGATGTGAAGTTAAGTCTGAAATAAACCAACAGTAAAAGCATACACAATAGATAACATAGGGTTGTAAGCTAACACTTACACACTTATATTTCCTTTGAGTGACATGACTCAGGTCTATACCAGTCCTTCAAATCTCTGGTATACCATCTTTATCAGTCGTTTTGTTTTTACCATCACCTCTAATATTGTGTAAGCGATCCTATTACATATGTGTTCAGTGGCTACTCGTTTTGATTTTACGAAATCACCATTCCATCTCCCTCTTTTCTTCCCATATTTCCATTAAACTCACGATGAAATCGACCAGTAAAACTCTCTTTTTCTACCTTTCTCATTTTTCATTATACAGCTTGAATATTTATGGGAGGTGGTAGACTACCTTGACGTTTG
>JAHWFP010220224.1:0-13139 GCA_023313725.1 Lithobius niger | reverse complement strand
TGTTGCTCCTAACCAGGACGTCCTGTTGCTTTTAAGCTAGGACGTGTCAGGATGTCTTGCTGCTGCTGAGCTAGGGTGTCTTGTTGCCATCTAACCAGGGCGTCTTGTTGCTTCCGAGAAGACGTCTTTTTGCTGCCAAGCTAGGACACGTCAGGATGTCTCGTTGCTGCCGAGCTAGGACTTCTTGTTGCTGCCGAGGTAGAAAGACAATTTGTATACAGGGTGTCCCAAGAGTTTTTAAAGGGTTGGGAGAAAATAGTGAAACTCTGGCAATGTGAGTTTGGTTAAAGGATCTGCCTTTCGTACAACCAGAGTGTGGGCTTCAGTCCCCCCCCCCCCCGGAAACGGGGGAAGGAGGGGGCACGAAGGCCCACACTCTGGGTGTCAAACAGCAAAAGACGTTGTAGATATGATTCAAATAAATTGAACGAAGTATTTTGCTGCTACCTACGTCCCTTTACGACATCTTTTGCCTAAGTAAGACATAGGGATGCAGAGGAAATTCTTAATGTTTGACCGGATGCCATTTTGGATGGGCTCATCGTATCGAAGCTATCGTTGCGGCACTTTACTCGTTTAATGAGGACCGTGCAAATAATGTATTCCTTTACCCCCATTCCATTGAAAATTTCTGATTGGGGACCCCGTGCCCCCCCCCCCCTTTCAAAGGAGGTAGGCGTAATGCCGGTGGTACGAAAGGGTAGATACTTTAACCAAACTTACAATGCCAAAGTTTCACTGTTTTCTTTCAACCCCTTAAAAAGTTGTGAGGGTGTTCTGGGACTTTTGGGCCACTGTTGGGCTGGGACGCGCCGTAACGCATTGTGCTAATGCACTATGACGTCAGTACCGAGATAAGATTGCTGCAGTACAAGCTGAATTGGCGGTTTAGCAGTGGTCGCCATCTTTCTGGCGTGTTCGATCCTGCACGCGCGTTAAAGGACGTCACACATGATCCTTGGTTATTATTGCGTTGGTAGTCAGGCTGACTGTATTCCTAACGTGTGTATTACTTAAAGTATATGTATAACTGTGACGACATGGTTGTACTTTAGACAGTTTTAAAAAGAAACTAGTGTAATCTCACAGCACTTTTGCATCAAGATTTAAGTTAATTTTATATTATCGATCTTTAATGGAAGTTTTAACTTTCATAAGAAATGTAATTTCATTGGTTTTAAGAACTTTCATTGAATTAATGCTGTACGCAGGGTGGTTCAGAGCTGTAGGCCTATGAGATGTAGGCCTATAAAACGTAGGCCTATAAACGTAGGCACGTACTATGTAGGCATATATAATGTTATTTCCTGGGGGTGGGAGCGAGAACTTCGGCCGTTCCCATATAGTTATTATCACGGACGGGCTTTCATAATACACTAAACTAAAATACGCAACTTGGAATAATTATGTGACCACCATCATTTTAGTATGTCCGAGGATGGAATTAAAAACTAAGTATTTTATTCAACATCAATTAATTTGTGGTTGTGAAGGTTTTAAGGCAAGTATAATCACCTCCTGACAGGTGGAGAACCATAAAAACAACCAAAAGGTAAACCAAGTTATAATTTTCGGCTTAAATTTACTACCTTGGTCATTAAAAAATAGGTGAAAACATGAATAAAATCCGGTTACATTGTATGGCAAGTCATTGCTTGGGTTGAAATCCAAGATGGCCGAACAGCAATGACTTGCCATACAATGTAACCGGATTTTATTCACGTTTTCACCTGTTTTTTTTTAGTGACCAAGATCTGTAAATTTAAGCCGAAAATTATATCTTTGTTTACCGTTTGGATGTTTTTGTGGTTCTGTCAGGAGGTGATTATACTTGTCTTAAGTATTTTATACCAATGATGGTTCGATGCCATACCACGTTTAGGCCACTAAATATTAATCTCGGGAGTGGTACCAAAAAAAATTGACGAGAGCGGGCGGTGTTTTTGTTTTTCTTTACTTTTTATTCGTGATTTATCAAATGCGGGTGTTGGCTTTTTTTTTCTTTATCAAACAGAACAAAATCAGTAGCCTTACACCTTGTGTTGGATTACAATATCTATGTTCTTATTCCAAGAGCAGCGTACAAAAGTTGCACATTTTTGGTAAAAAGCCATTCTTTAGATTCAATTTTTTTTTTAGTTGTACCGTGTCTCTGAACTGCCCTTAGATTCGTTTCGAGGCGATCACGTAAATGGAGAAAGCAGCTCGTGTGGTCATCGGCTCAGGAACTGTTTGGTGAAAGCGCTGATGCATGACCGTAATATTTCTTTTCAGACGTGCGATAAGGAAAAAAACCCATGCGTGCGTTCCTGAGAACCACCTAATTAACTTTTAGCGGACTAACAAAAGAAGCATGAGACCAAACTTTGACAATTTTTTGCTTCATTTCCAAAATATTGAGCAAGAAATTCAGATTATTATTTTAACAAAGATATGGATTAATGACTGTGAAACGCCTTTGTATTCTATTCCAGGATACACGGACTGGAATAGAATAAATAGGAAGAAAGGGCGAGTGGCATAGCTACATTTGTTTGTGACATCGTAACGAATGAGTGTGTGAAAAATGTACTGCAACCCGGACCAGACAAAAAATACAACTTTTTTCTTCTTTAACAATTATTGCTGTATATAGGTATCATTCGTACAACGTTCAAGCCTTTGTGAATGAGATCAGTGTCTGCCTTAGTGAAAATTGTGTTATACTCATGACGGCGTAATTATTGGCGACATAAACATTGATTCGGTTAAAGACGACAGTACCGATTAATATCAAAATGGCCTCTTACGGTTTTATTTCATCCATCAATGTACCGACGCGAACTACTGAAACAACAAAAGGTTGCATTGACCAAGCTTTTATTAGAAGCCGAAATTTCAGCAGATACAGTTCTCCAGTGAAAACCACCATTTCGGACCATTGTGTCGCGGCGGTTTTTGGTTGAAATTGAAATGTTGGTGTTAGTTTACTCTAGTTATAACGATAAAATTCACTGTCAACAAATCGATTCCACTCTTCTAATAAGCAAACTGAAATTACTTGGTTAGAACTAAATTCTTAAATTGGAGGACGTTAATTCTAGCTTTAATAATCTAAACCAAATACTTCAAGATCTGGACCTGAGAGGCTACCATGCTCCTTCAGCAGCTATGGGAACTTATTCTGGCCAATTCTGGAAAATCTTTCGGCCCCTGCGATGACCGAAGGTTTCCCGGTTCAAATCCTCGGGTTTGCCCCTCCCTTTACAAGCCTTCAAAAAGAGGCTTGTAATGTTCGAAATTGGGCCGGTTCAGCCACACCAAGCATGAAATTGCTTCGGTTGACTTAAGGGTCACAGAAATTAATAATAATTAAAAAAATAATAAAAAAACAATTAACGCAGCAACCCCTGAGAAAAATATCTCGAGTCGCGACCGAACACTGAATTAAGCCTTGGATTACAAATGGATTATTATAATCTATCAAAAAACGGGGAAATGTGCGCAGAACGATGAAAAAAACAACCTTTAAATAAAAAATAAAAAAACTATCTGGATATCGAAATCGCCTAACTGTCTTAATTCAGTCAGTTAAAGACGATTATTACACATCCCCATTTGCTCAAGCAAAATGAGATCCAAAATAACAGTGGAACATCGTGACTGAAAATCACTAGCAGAAAGCAACCGAACAGCCTGACACAAATGATCAAAATGGATGGTGAGTCTGTGACCTTTCAAGACTACTGAAACTTTTGCCGCCTTATTTAATATATTTTTCGTATCAGTAAGCGAATGGCTTCTTGCAGAAAATGCTGATTCTAGTTCTGAAGTTCCCAAGTTGCTTAAGAAGCGTCCTCTTATAGACCTTAACCTTTTTTCGTTCTTTTAATTATTAATAACCTCTCTGTTAAAAAAAAAAGCCACAGGGCACGACCACATCAGAACCAAGTTATTGAAATCTTTGTCAGAAGTTCTTGCACCTATTTTAGTTGAGTTGACCAATAAATCCTTATTAATGGTTTTTCCCCTCCACTATTATCGCTAATTTTTTAATATCCTACAAAAAATGCTCTCCACACGCGCTTCACAAAGTTAACTTCCACGTATACCTATCAGTACTGCAGGAAAGCCAACGGAAATTTTCAGTGTGAGAGAAACTGTAGACTGTAGACTGTTGGTTGTATATATCTGTTCTCAAAATTCTCATCGTGGTAGAATTTTTCTACTACGGAACGAAGTACCCTCTGTACGAGTTCACAAATGTTAGTTGACTGCCCACATACACCCATCAGCACTGCAGGAAAGCCAACGTAAGGGAATGGTCGACTTACCCAATATACACCTGTTATCAGAATGCTTACACTGTGGCAAATTTACTCGGCAGAATTTTTCCATTCTGATGCCAAAGGCTCTTGGTGCGAGCTTTGCAAAGTTTGTTGGCGTCCACGTGCACCCATCAGTATTGCATGAAAGTCCACGTGACTGGAACTGTAGACTTACCCAATATACATTTGTTCTCAGAATTGTCATCGCAGCGGAATTACTCAGACTTTTTCTACCCTGCAACCAAATGCCCTTGCACGAACTTTGCGAAGTCAGTTGACTTTCACATACGCCCATCAGTACTGCAGGAAAGCCAGCGTGAAGAAAACTGTAAACTCCCAATATACAGAATTTATCATAGCAGGCTAAAGTGTCCGCGGCCTATCTTGAGTTCGCCCCAGAACGACACAGATAATCAATTGTACGTTTTGGTAGCACAGTGCCTTGTTATATCCAAGATGGTTACAAAAACAATGGCGGCCGTCGACTAAAGCCGCCCCTTCCAGGAAAACGTAGCCGCTCATAAATACCTGCACAACTCAAGACAGGCCACGGACGGACACTATAGTATTATCACAATTTTTTACTATGGTGGTAAACACTAACTGAACAACTTCAGGCCAATTCCCTTTTGGCTGTTTTTTCGAAATTGATCGAGCAGTAATGTCAAGTTCAGGCCGACAATTTCATAAACAAATTTGGGCATTCATCCAAGAACTAGTTTGGATTCCAGAGCCGCCTCAGCACTTCATACCGGTTACAGAACTTTATTCATGTGCTCAACAGCTCCTCGGACGTAGAAAAATTCCCAGTAGCACATTTTATGGGAATACAAAAAATGCCTTTGATACGGTACACCACAAAAGTCTTCTTACAAAACTGGATGCAACTGGTGCTGTGTAGGAAGTGTACCTCTTTAAAGTGTGCGCGGCCTATCTTGAGTTCGCCCCAGAACGGACACAGATAATCGATTGTATGTTTTTAGTAGCAGAGTGCCTTGTTGATATCCAAGATAGTTACAAAAACAATGGCGGCCGTCGATTGATTAAAGCCGCCCCCTCCAGGAAGATGTAGTCGCTCGTAAAATACTTCCAGGACTCAAGATACGCCGCACACACAAAATAATGGTTTGAGAGCTACTTGAAAGAAAGAACCCAGCTGGTTAGAGTCTCAATTAATTGTAGTAGCCTCAAAAGAATTAGACGTTATGGGGTACCCCACAGTTCAATATGGGACCTAATTCTATTCCTACTGTATATTAATGATACGCGTGATATCGGTTTAATGTTTTGCGATTGCTGACGATACAAGTATCAAAGAAACTTTGGCTGTTATTTTCTCTTTTAAGAAAAATGTAAATGCTGATAACATCAGTACTGTGTACCGTTTTAAATCGTGAGCAAACCGACGACCCCAGGTGCCATAAAATCAACCCTCGCTAATGTCGGTCGCCACTCGCGATTTGGCGATTGGAAATCCACTGTTGGTGACTTGGAATTCAGCCTTACTCGACAGAACGGCGACTAGCCATAGAGAATGCCACTCAAAAAGAGATCTCTCTGGAACTGTACAAGTTATAGACGAACGGTTTGTGGCGTTATGCTCAGATTTACAAGAGCTATAAAACAAATTTTTCTGCTTTACTGGGTTGAATAACATTGTACAACTTCGTAAATGCATAAATTGAGAAACCATGCATCATGCAAGATGTATTTGGTACGTGGCGAATAGAAATTGTGAAATGGCGAGCGCTTTCTGTGGTCCCCTGGCCAAGTGGCGACTGCTACTGGATTGGCATTCGAGAGGGTTGCCTAAAATCAATAGGGGGGGGGGGGGATTGAGGCTTAATGGCGCGTCGACAACTTGGTCATTAGCGCCAACCTCAGTCACAGTGCAGTGGGCCTCCGAAGTTAAGTACTAGGTCTTTGACCAGCATTTAAGGCGGACACAACATACTGACAACCTAGTAAAGAAATTAAGAAGGATATTTTATTACCTACATACGCTTACTGTCCGCAGAACCATGGTTGACATGAACTATGTAAATAATGTACTCTCATCTCATGTGGGGAGGCATGAGTTGCATGTCTCCTTGGTTAACCAGGCCTTCATGAAAAATTAGAATTCGAAGCCTAACACAAAAACAAAAGAAGTCTGCAATAAGATCGAAATTGTGCAACCGGAAATAGTTTTTTCCCACAAATAATTTATTGCAATTGCACTTATACGTCTCCTTGGTTGAACAGGCCTTCCTGAAAAATTGGAATTCGGACGCAAACACAACAACAAAATTATTCCGTAATTAAGTTCTAAGTAGTGTTAAGTATCAGCTAGACGATGGCGTTCGGCAACAATGCTGTAAGATTTTCGCTGTTTCGCGGCAATAAAGCGAAAGTCTTACCGGATTGTTGTCGTACGCCATCGTCTAGCATATTTGTACAACGACCAGTTGAATCTTTAGTGAACGAGCCATTATTGGAATAAAGCGGCAGTGTTAGCGCATTGTTGCCGAACCATCGTCGAACATATTTGTACGACAACGATTTGCATTGTTAGTAACCGAGCTATTGTTGTGACAGTATAACGAGCCATTGTTGGCGGGAATGTTCTTTGCTCAACTCCGTTTTTAAAACTCGGTAACTGCAAGAAATGCCTAATTTGTTTATTTTAATCAATTATAACTCTTTCATTCGGGTCTTTCTTCATTCAGCTGCAATGAATGTATTATTTTGGAGACATTGAAAGGTAAACATCGATACGTAAACTTTGATAGCGGTAGTAGATTTACTTACGTAAGTAGAACCAAAGGCCTTCGTTTTCTTACTTAGGTAAGTAAGAACCCCACGCCTTCGTTTTCTATGCCTCAAATTCTCTTTTCTCATTTTAAAAATTAATAGTTGTTAATTTAAAGTGTGAAACAGTTTAATTATACTTTAGAAACGATTTGGGATACGCAAACATGGACAGCGATTGTGTTTTTGCTACTTAAGTAAGAACCAAAGACCTTCGTTTTCTTACTTGCGCAAGTAAGAAACCCACGCCTAGCCGTGGTTCTTACTAGTGGTAAGACAACGGTTTCATTGTTGCAGCTGTTTGTGTTCATGATATAAATCCAATGCTGCAACAATGGTCCAACAATGAAAGAGTTGTACCACTTGAAATAGTTTCTCCCCCCCCCCACCCCAAAATAATTCATTCTAATTGTACTAATGTCTCCTTTTATGCCTTCTTGGTCTATGGAAAACTTTTTATGTCTTCCTGAAAAATTAGAATTCGAACCCAAGCGCTCAAAACAAAAGAGTCTGTAAGAAGTTCTAAGTTGGGCAACCATAAAAATGGTTTCTTCTCCAAATAATTCATTCTAATTGCACTTTTACGCTTTCCTTGGTTGACCAGGCACACGTGTGCGTTAGTTGTTGGCGTCAGCTTTCGCACACGTATTTTCGAACCATTACAATCCACATCACGTCGAGAAAATGCCAGCTGCCATCCATTTAAAACAAGAAAGTAAAACTGTTGTCATTATGTGTTATTGCCGCGAAACTTCAACTTTGAGGCAAATGATTTGCGTTAAGTGACACTCTCTCTATTCTCAGAATTTTAATGATTGCGCTGTCATCATTTGATCTCTGACCAACACAAGGTTTGTCTGTTATCTAATCTTCGGATGTAATGGTGTAGCACAGCTGTGGCTGGGTTAGTGGGCGGAGCAAGTCTGCTTTAAATGACTGGCTCGTTCTGTTGGTCACTCATTCCCGATTCCTGGTAATTTACAAATAAAAGTGTTTAATCCGTCAAAGTCTTTATGCTAAGTTTCACATGTACACTTTGGGATGTACACACATGTACACAAATTGGGTGCACGGGTAGTTGCTAGCACTGGTGGGTCAGATTGGATAGGCGTCTTGGTCCCAGCTGTATACATCTCTGGCTTCTTACCGACTCGAGTTGGATCCTGGTGAAAGGAAGCGTATATGCACGGGTTTTTCTCCGTTTGCTTCCCGCCCGTTGTACGAGGGTGTCCTCCGGGTACTCCTGTTTCCTCCCTCCTGCGGCAAAAAAAAAACAACTGTTTACGATGGTTGTTCCTTCCACTTAACACTTTCCGCTCGGAATTCAGAAAGCTATAATCTTATTGGCCGACAACTTCTATTCTACAGGTTAAAGACGAAAAAGTCAAAGGCTCACAAGAAATAACGAGAGGCCGTGTCAGTTTGGCTCAGCGGTAGGACCTTGGGCTTTGGTTTCAAAGGTCCTGGGTTCGATTCCCCGCTCAGGCAGTCTGACATATAAGTCCAAAAGACAACGTCAATAGGTTTGCATCTGTATTTAGTTATTCTACAGGGATGCTGCCAGGGTAACTGCTATGTTCATTTTTTTTCACAGGCGTTATATTAATTTTTTTTCCTTACATTTTCGGCGTTTTAACTTTTCGGTTTCTCACATTCTTGGCATACCGACTTTTCACTCTTTTCTCATTTTTTGCGTAACTTTTTTTATTTTTATGCACCACTATTTCATGATTTTTCACATATGTCACATGTCATATATGTCATTGTTTCAATAACTAGTAATTCCAAAATTATTATTATTATTTTCTTTTTGCTACTTCAGGATGCCTTTACAATTTGTTAGAATAAAAATAATGTACACCCACGTAATTATTCTGCTAAAAACCTACTGTTAATGGTAAGGTTTTTAAAAAAACAACTTCAAAAATCTGATCAGTCTCAAACTTCACAAATTCATACTCCAAATTTGGTCATTGCGTAATTGCAATTTACTGCTGTAAAACAGCATTTGTCTACCAGAAACTGGTTGACAAAATAATGAGGTTATTTAGCAGCTCTTAGGCACAACTAGACGTGGGTGCACGGCCTGCTACACAGGTTCTGACCCACGTCTGAGGTATGAGGGAATGTAGTCTGGGGCCTAACCGCATTCTTGGTCCTTTCCCCAAAGTCTTTTTTAACTCATTCCGATACGTGGAAATCAGTCAAGTTGTGGGGATGGAGAAGTCTTCCCGAACTCGTTATCTGACGTCAGTATAGCGTAGCGGAGGCCTGCAATATAAGGGCTTCTCTCGTCATACCGGCATCTTATTCCAGACCTGGGATTGGTACTAGAATAGCTCCACGATGGACTCTGTACTATTCACCTACAACAAGGGACTACACGGGACTTTATATCGGTAACAGGTTGAAGAAAAAAAAGCAGCTTAATTAGCATTTAGTGTTAATAATGGTAACGGACCATTTCCTCCCTAGACATTAACAATCATGAATTTACGCATGTGGACAATTTTAAATACAATCGGATAAGCGTTCAAAAGTTCTCGTTGATGCGGATATTCAGACACCGGAACAGTATAGAATCTTCTGTACTCTGCCTCGCACCGCAGGCAGAAAGTCGTTTAAAGACTTTTCGTCTCATTTTGAAGAGTTTTGGTCACACCTTTATGTGCAATTACTTGGCTTTTAATTACAACATTCTACGTGTTCTATTTTTTTTACATTACTCGTGATTTAAAGTCTAATTCAGCCCTCTAAAACATGTCAGCAACCCAATACAGATCTTTTTTTTTTATTTAATTATTATTTCCCTACGGCCCCTCAGCTTTAATCATCAAAGAATTCAGCTGGTTTTCATCTCAGGATTTTTATCCATTCCGGCCGA
Organism: Lithobius niger; assembly: GCA_023313725.1. Lineage (NCBI taxonomy): Eukaryota > Metazoa > Arthropoda > Chilopoda > Lithobiomorpha > Lithobiidae > Lithobius > Lithobius niger. Next base: position 3,158 of record JAHWFP010220224.1, on the reverse strand, counting down.
ATGTTGGACGTGCAACCCTCTTTTAACGTTCCACCTCGTTGCTTTGGTAAATTCCCTTGATAAAAAAAAACCCACTCAAATTTACATCCGTGTTCGCCTTAATCGCCGTGTGTGTTTTAATGGTAAAAGGAGGTTTGTTAAAAGTGCATGCCTAATTGTAAAGAAGATATTTTATTACGCGGAGGCAGCAGTACGTTGTTCCCAGTAAGGAGCGAAAGAACAGAATTTCCTTTCTTGTAAGAAGTGTGCGTCTGGTGGCGAGTAGGCCTGAAATTTATATCTTCGTCGTTATCTGGCAGTAAGTCGCCCGTATTTCACCTGAAGCGGTCGGCGTTCTTCTGAAGAAAAAAACCGTCCTGCGCGCCGGGATTCGGCAAAGACGGAATTGGCACAACGAGCACAGATGGTTGAGCCGCCCGCCCCCCCCCCGCCCCACGCAAAAGCCGGAAATAAAAGAGGAACACCCCACCACAATAAACAGCTACAGGTTCCGATAAGAAACCAACAGAAAGCAGTAACAACGGGTTTCGTTTGCATGTGTGGTTTCCTCGTCTACGTTTCTGTAAAATGGTCTTTCCACGTTCTTTACCTTCCTGGTTGGTGTGCGGAAACCCAGTACTCAAAACTACTCCAGCACTCGATTTTGCATTGTCTGCAGATCGACCATTGTTAGCAAAGATCGTTATTACCAATGTTATGAGAGGGCCGAGACAAACCGACTTCTAGGCATATAAAGTGTACGTCCGTCCACTTCTGGAGTATGCCAGCCCTGTCTGGTCCCCCCCCCCCACTCGCTTAAGAATATTGACCACATTCAATCAAGTCAGAGACGCTTCACAAAGTCCCTACCGGCATGAAATATATGTCTTATGGTACGCGTTTCAAGCATGTGAAGCTTGGCTCCTTGGAGCTTCGTAGATTATAAACGGGTTTAATCTTAATCTATAAAATCCTTTACAGTAAACTCCAAGTGGATCTTCCAGTCTTCGAAATCAGCACTGTAACACGAACAAGGGGTAACTGCTACAAGCTTTGCGTCCGAAAATACAAACTAAATTGTAGAAAGAATTTCTTTGCCATACTGGTTAATTCTAGCCTGGGATTCACTAACTAGTGAAACAGTTTTGGCCTCCTCCGTCCTTCAAGAGGTTGATTGACATGGCAAAAATTACTGCTTTTCTGAAAAGACCTGAGCATTGCAATTAAAATAAAACTCATGTGTGTTTTATCATGAGGCTGGCTGTTAGTGGTTCTGGGACCCTTTCCAGATCTGTTTGTCTCCTCAAAATATTTTGTTATTAATATTATGATTATTTACGACACAAAATGCAGATGCCAACCCTTTTCACCATTTATTTAACAGTAATAGAACCCATTTGGCTTTCAGTCCTGAAATTAGTGGTGTAAGATGTTGGAATCAGTAGGAAAAATAGCTCTGATTCCGAAACAAACGGAAAAGACAACTGGAATATCCCAGTAATAACGCGCGCCATTTTTGTTTGTTTCGAGAGCATCATTGTAGCTGTAGTTTTGACGCGCTCCCAGCCGAAGCCGGGGCGCCAGAAGGAGAGACAGAGACAATTTTGCTAGTAAAATCCCATCGGAAATTCCTAGGTTCTTTTACATGCCGCAATCGACATGAGCACGAGACATCACAGGGTCCTTCTCTCCCCCGAAAATGCCAGGGGTGGCTGGGGCCGGACTAGAACCCTGGACCTCTGTCATATGAGCCGGTCATGCTAACCATCAGGTCACCTTGCCCCATGACACATCATTGTAGTGGCAGAACATCATCAGGACCAGACATGGAAGTGGGTCACTTTTTTCCGACCCATTACCCAGCTGACCCACTCGAGCCCTGACCCACAACCCACTTCACCCACCCGCTAAAGAACAAAATGTGAGCATGATGAAGCTCACATTTTAAGTCGTTACCCCATGCGGTGCCACTGTTGGAACAAAACGCGATGTATAGGTTTTAACATAATAAATAGTAGGGTGGATAAAAAAAAATCCTTTTTTTTTTAATACAAATAAATTTGTAATAAATACGGAAAAGTTGGTCTCTGACCTCCCAATCACTAACCCAAAAGGAAAAGAAAATCTAAAATTTTGGAGGTACCCACCTGGGCCTAAAGTTTGACATCACAAGTTAATGGGAAAAACCGTAAATTCTGAAGCAAAAAATGATTTTTGACTAGTTCAAAATACGGTTTGTTGCAATTGCTCAATTTGTACTCGACCACTACATGAAGCCAAAATCAGAAAAAAATTTTTTCTTCCAGAAAACAATGAGAATTGTCGGCGGCCAAAATTGGGAGAAAAAGCATTTTTGTTTTTGCCGATATATGCCGTAAATGAAAACGAACTTTACGGGCCAAATATATTTTTTTGAAATTTAATTCTGCATTCTTTTAGTAGGTTATGAAAGTATTAAATTAGACAATGTAAAAAAAGTATATTTTAAACTAGTCAAAAATCATTTTTGCAAAATTAGCGATGTTTTCTCCCTTGGACTTATAATTCCAAAATTTAGGCTCTGGTGGGCGCCTCTAAAAATCTTTTCTTTTTTTTTCTTTTTTTCCTTTTGGGATAGTGGTTAGGAAGAAGAAGACAAACTTTACCGCACTTTTACGATTTCAAATTTAAAAAAAAAAGGATTTTTTTTGAACGACCCTAATAAATAGATGCGAAAAATAGAACTCGTGCTACGATTAGGCTAGTGACAGCTTCGCGTAAAGTGGCGTCGAAGTGGACAAGACCATGGCTTTTTCAATCCAAGGCCGAATGCGGTGGAAATCATGAGCCTCAATGCCAGGGGCAGGGCAGGGGCAGCGAAACTAAATCCACACCTCCTCTTTCAGACGACCTTGTGACAAAGAATGGAATACGAAGCGATGGTTACAGCATATAAGCTTCAGCAGCATGTATTTTATATGCTCCTGGTTCCAGCAATAAACATTAAAATTGTTCTTAGTGAGAATGGTCATGTTATACAGCTGTTCTCTGAATTCTCATCGTGGCAGAATTCCTGAGACATTTTCTACTCTGAAATCAAATGCTCACGGTACAAGCTTCGCAAAGTTAGTTGGCTTCCACGTACACCCATCAGTACTGCAGGAAAGCCAACATGAGGAGAACTGGCGATCTACTCAATA
>JAHWFP010220223.1:9733-27461 GCA_023313725.1 Lithobius niger | reverse complement strand
CCGCTCCATGAGATTGATTTCCGAAAAATTCTTGTTGATCGTACTGAAAGCATGCATTTTGGTACACAGATCGTTCCTAGTACTAGAAATTGAACCAGCCATGAATCCCCATGAAATACCACCAAAGCCTGGCGCCCCCCTCCCTACCTGGGCACCCCATGAAGCATCAATGACCAACAAATTCTTGATGACTGTACTAAAAGCATCCATTGTAGCAGTGGCAATCCAACTAAACATGGAACCCCATGAGATACACCCACCCTCCAGTGCTTCTCTGTGTCCTCTCCATGAGGTCGATTATCGACAAATTCTAGTTCGATTTGTACTGCTAAGAATGACTTTTGTACCAATTCACGTTTTAGCACGATCAGCAAGAATTTGTTGGTCATTTGTTGGCCAAACTTGGAATTTGGAATTGGAAATTGGAACTGGAATTTTTTAAGCCAAAATTCATAGTACAAAAATTCGTAGTACTACAGGTGAGTGTGGTAGGGGGACAGGAAGGGGCCTTAGGGGATATCTTGAGAGATTCCATAGCTAGCTCGATTTATTAGCTAAGAATTGACTTGTGTACCAAATTTCAAACACTCAATGTTCATACTTAGCCCAAATTCAGGCCCGTAACAGCTGTACTAATTCTGAAAATCGAACCAACTAACCGATGCTCAACTTTACAACATAAAACATACGTATGATGAAGGCCTATGTCCTTTTGAACGCTATTTTAATGTTACTACCATTATTGTTGTTGTTCTTCTTCGGGAAATTTTGCTCTCACGTATCGAACCAAAGAACCTATTTTCAAATTTTATAGCTCTTTCTTATAACAGTTAATTTAAGGTGATTACAGTATTCTTTTCTGTGTTATTCTTGCTGAGACAAGGAAAAAAATGGATATTAGTATAAAAAAACGCTTAAGCTTATAAAATACGGATGTAAGCCTTAAAAAACTTAAAGCCGTCAAGGAACACTCGTTTTTTGGGTCGCTGGAGATTCTTTTACACGTATTAGTGCGACGCTGATGGATTACATGTCTATTTCTAATATCTATTCCTATATGGTTTTAAGTTTTTTAAGGCTTACATCCGTATTTGATACGCTTAAGCGTTTTTTAATACTTAATGATTATTGATTGTTAATGATTATTTCAACTTTATGAACTTGGATTACTTACCTGAGCTGTAATATCGTTAGCTGCTGATACGATTAAGAAAATTAAAGTTATTGCAATTACCAAACATGATACGTCAGCAATAATATTTAGCAAAATGCCATCATTCCTTCCGCACAGCATCCTATAGGATCCAAAACATATCAGCAGAGTATTATTGGCTATCAAGGCTGTGAGAAGACACGCAAATGTATCTTCTAGTAAAGATGTTAGTTGGTACATTTGCTTATATTGGAGGCGTATCTTACGCAGGTGTTTTTCGACAGCAGACATCGAAAATGACAAAACTTTGCTCAGTTCGTATTTTAAAGAGGCCAGAGTTGCAATGCACACTTCCGCATTCGACGCAAAGGACAAACCCACAAACATTACTTTACCGAAATGGTCCACTGTCTTAGCAATCATAGAAAAACGTTGAAAAGGATGATCAACGTCGCTCAAACTAGCTTCAGTTATCTCAACTGTGACGAATGCAATCATCAAAACGGAGTGATATGTGAAATATTTCAGAATGTAAACTTTTTTTTGCATTTTGTTTGGCGATGAAACCTCTGTATGTTTCACCCACTCGAGTAACTTCCAAGAATGCATTTCTCTAAATGTGAAGTATGCAAATACAAAGAACGGAAAGAGAGTGAATACGGATACTGCACAGTAACGAATATACAGTTCTTTTAATGGGCCAGGATTTTTACCATTTGTCAACAGGAATGGCAAAATGTATACAGAGAACATGACAACAGCGATGAATGTCTTATAAAGGACGCTGAAAAAATGCCCGTTACATGATCGACGACTTGAATCGAGATATTGCAAGTTCAAATCCCACGACAAAAGTCCAAATATTTTCCCCAAAAAAATCATAGGTTTGTATGTCTCGCCACCAACTGTCATTGGAAAATACTGACTTTCAAGAGAATGGGCAGCAACTTGATTGGTAATTAAACCTTGGAATATTCTTCGTTGCATGTTTAAGTAACTCGATCTCTAAATCCAGCAGTGAATGCGTCTGTTTCACAAATATACTTCGACTTGTTAAAACGGCTCACTAAATGAAGTGCTTTCATGACATGGTATGTGGATCTTGTTACCGGATGTCTAATGACTGTTGGTGAAAAAAAAAACACGTTTATTATCAGCCTGTTTCCATAGCATTGACATCCGGCTCTTTATCATTTCAAGGATCTTCACAACATTAAAACAAAAATGGATGTATCTTGTTACTTCCGGCTGTTCATCATTTTCTAATATTTCGTTACTCAGCAAATCGATGTTAGCGTGCGCTTTTGTGTTGTCTACCAATATTTGGTGGTGCAATGGCAATGTGTATACGTCTGCTAATTTCCAAGTGGTTTGAAAGACCATCAAAGAATGGGGCATGAGCTGGATTCGATTCCCGGTCGTGCAGGGACGGGTCAAAGTCAGCGAGTCTTGGGGGGTGCCTAGGCCTAGACAGACACACCGTAATTTGGTTCCTCCTGTGTCAGGCTTGCCGCTTCTGTCTAGGTTTAGGCACCCCCCAATCACACGCTAACTTACATTCTTCAAAAAATGATGACGTATTTGGATCGGTGCCAGACAATGCTGTCCCGTGACAATTCAGTCCTGAAAATACGGTCCCAGTTAATTCGGTCCCAACATAAAAGACTTACGAAAATTTGAACGCAAGATAAAAAATTAATTTAAAATTGATGTCCAACTAAGTATGTTAAGTTATGTTGTCTAAATCTTTAAAAACGTTGGTCACACTTTGGTGTACGGAAATTGTGGTGCAAAAAAAAATTAAGTGCACACCCAGTATTTCACATTTTCCGGCAGTGGGTTTCCGGCAGGTCTGACTAAGGCGGCTTTAGTATGTTTAACATTCACATGCGAAGCACTTCCCCCAAACCCACCTCCCCCCTCCCCGGATTGCGCTGAGGCAGGTGAGCAAGCAATAACAAATTGAAAATTTTGAGTTGAGTTGAGTTTATTATGAATATATAGAAACATATACAAGTACAGTCATATAAGTCACAAACCCACACACCACAAGAGCACATGCCCGCGTGTGGATTGGGGCCTCATAAAAATATAAATGAAACAAACACTTAGAAAAGATATTTCCAATAATCAGAAATCAGAATTAAATGCGAGAAATCATTTAAGAAAATGTACACATGTATATATAACAATGCAAGAACAACAAAGAAAAAAGAAAAAACAAATTAGGTAAATTTGAAAAGTAAGAAAAAAAAAGTACATTGTTAATCCAACGAAAACTAAAATCTGAACAAAACAATATTAATAAACAAAAACGGAACGTTAAATGTTTAGAGTAAGGGTCTAAAAGTCAAAACCTAGAAGGAACACGGACAAGGTTTGACAGTAAGGGTCTAGGTGTAAAATTTTGTAAGAGGCTGGTAAGCATTAGACCCTTACTACCCGGTGGTTAGCTTAGTTCTAGTCTATTCGGACAGAACGTGCGTATGAACGGTTGTAGCAGGTTTTCTTTGTTCTTAGAATATTGTTATGGAACTTTAAGAACACAATTTTCTTGTGAAGTTTGGCATTTTGTCTTTTGATGCTTTAGAATTTTTTTAATTAAATTTCGTAGATTTACGGTTGAGGATAACCAATAATGCTCTCTGCTGCGAATATGCTGCCATGTTACTAAATAATTTTCAACATAAAGCAAAGAATGAAACGTATACTATACTACCACTGGTCATCACATGGGTCTTTGTAGGAGGATTTACAGTTTTTCGTCAAAATGTATTTATTGCTGGCCACCGGGTAGGGTCTAATGCTTACCAACCTCTTACTGACAAAATGTTACACTTAGACCCTAACTGTCAAAGCTTGTCCGTGTTCCTTCTAGGTTTTAATTTTTGGACCCTTACTCTAAACATTTAACGTTCCGTTTTTGTTTATTAATTCGTGTTACTTTTAGAATTGCAGCTAAACTGTAAAACAGTGCAGTTGACGGTCCAAGTTGAGAGTTTAACACAGAGACCCTAGGCTGACCCTTAATAAAAGTGGCTATCGCCAGTGTTGATAATCATTTCAGTGTTAGTCATATCATATCAGGTAAAAGGGAGCCGCCAAGTTCCGAATGGTTCGGCCCTTCAAAGGAGCGATATCAACACACCAAAACGTTCGCCAAGTTAATCGCACCGCTTAATAGTTCGAAGAATAAATGAAAACTAGAACATTCCTAATTTCGGAAGCAATGTTAAAATTTTCATTTAACGTCCAAAGTATCATTCGGTGCGATTAAGTTGGCGAATGTTTTGGTGTGTTGATATCACTCCTTCGAAGGGCCGAACCATTTGCGGCCCCTTTTAGCAGTTTTGCTTTTATATATGATATCAGACCTTTTTTTGAAATTGTGTATTAGACTCAACTCCACTACCGAGCAGATGTGTAATAAAGTGGCACGTCAACAAGAAATTGGTTTTCAACACTTTGCTACTACCTTTTACCATGAGTCTATGAAAAGTTCCGTAGGAAAAGTTCATTTTCATAGACTCATGCTTTTACCTAGAGGCCGACATCCTCAACTTAGCCACCTCTGTATAGATTTTTGGTTTGGTTTTAATTTTGTTGTAATTTGTTTTATTTAGTTAGTTTTGGTGTGTTGATATCACTCCTTTGAAGGGGCACCACTCTCAACTTGGTGGCATCTCTACCACTTTTTGGCTTTGTTTATTTTGCTTTGTTTTTATAGTTTGTTTATTTTTCGTGAATTGGATGTGAATACAATTCTTTGTCAACGTTCTTTTTTAGGTTCATCGTGACACACTAGTGTGTGTCTAGGCACGCACGTGAGTATACACGTTGTCATTGTCCGAACTTCGGCCATCCAATGAGAGACGATGCCGACAATACTAAGAATGGTTAAAACAATATTTTCGTACTTACGCGCCCTCCCACTTCTTCCCCGTTACACCCCAGGCTCCAAACCATAAAAGGTACACAGTTCGTATTGTACTGCAACCATTCGTCCAATTTCATAGGTGGAAGCCTTCTCGTTATCTCGATATCGATAAATAATCACCCTATGGAAATTAACATGGGGATGAGCGGACTAGCTAGCTAGTAATTAGTTCACATTTACAACGTTATTGAGGGTCAGATTTTGCATTGAAAGCAGCTTAGCTGGAATTCCTACACGAGTTAATTTTTGTCAGGTGGGTCATTGCTCTCGATTTCAATACAAATTAAGCTTTTGTACCGCATTATTATTTTTCCTCAAGTAGCTGAAATGTGCTTCAGGGTATTAGACACTGATGCTATGGCGTCGCGCTACAATGGTTTACAACCTCGACTGTTGAATTGATGTGATGTTTGTTGTGATGTTTGTTGCCTAACTTCGGCGTGTCTAGATACAAACAAATCCTTTAATCTTTAGTCGACGTCTTGCAGCTGTCGTTTGCTAATTGGCATTGTTGCATAATAACAATGTTTAAAACAATGTAAAACAATCAATCTGGTCGTTTAGAGCTCCGTAACCCCTGAACCACTTGACCAATCAGCAAAGGCCTTATGGAAAGAACACATCTACAGAGCAATACCTGTAAAATGAGCTAAGAACCAGCTTTATAGGACAAACGGTTTGACCTGTAGAGAGGACAGGCGAAACGTACATCTCCAGAAGAACAAGATCAAGAACAAGAAGTTGTCTATTGGCCCCTCTCTGTATTTCGGGTTTGGATCGACCGAATTTCTAATTTTTTTGCAAATTTTCAAATTTTTCCAAATTTCTAGATTCCAAATTTGCTTTAAAGATGTTCACTTTTGACGGAGTTATATGCTCTCAAAGTTGAAAGTTTAACACAGAGATCCTAGGTCGACCCTTACTAAGTAAACAAGATAGGATTCCCACCACAAGATAGACCGCTATTGCAGTCGTTTAATTCGGCTTGAGCCGATGGATTCACTTATTGTTACTGCACGTTTTTAATACTGCTTTACAGTAATTGTTTGCTTCTGTGCAGTGCGCTTACTCTTTGTTGCAGAACTACCATCATTGGTTTTCTCTGTGTTAGGTACTTAGCGACGGAAGACTGTGAATATTTGATTCGATGTAAGTACTGTGTCTATAACTTCCTGAACTTCACGTATCAAAATTGTGCAAACAACTTGACGTATACGTAAGTGGATGAAAATGCAGCAAATACATATATTTTAAAGATAAACAACAAATAATCTTCACCCACTACTGCATGAATTGACCAGGTTGTTTTTCTTACAGCTGGGCTGTACTTGGGGTATTGAGGATTATTACACAAAGTTTGCGCTGCCTGTTGGATATACTGTTTTTGTGTAAGTCATGGTACGATGCCGAATGTGTGGCGTTTGAGATAGAGGGTTAATGTGGATCATCGCAAAGTCCCTAACTTTCACAATGCTAAAACCGATCAGCGATATATCCCTTATAACCACACTTTACAGTGCGTGATATGGGATATGTCGCCACATTAAAGTGTGGTGATATGGATATCATGCACAGTAAAGTGGGGTGATGTCACATGACGTGACTGTGAGGGGAAGGACGTCATTTTTTTTCATGTTGAAGTTTCCGTGATGTGCAACACGATAATACACATCAGTCCACTGAATAAAAAAAAAAAGTTTTCTGCTACATCTTTTTTTTTAAAGAAATTCTCACCCTCAAGTAGGAAAACACACCCGCAAATCTGACTATGTCAATACGAAATTATGCAAACGACCCGACATAATTTTTGCGTAAACAACACAATTATGAAAGCAAACTTTCCATTTACCCCAACAATTTTGTTTTTCAATTCCAAAGTTACGGACCGTGCGTTAAATTAGTTATATCGCCCATGGCGAACTATTTCGAAATTATGAGCCGATGGGCGATATCTCTTACATGGACTATCCGCTCGAACTACGTTTTGATGACGTACTTCTCTCTGATTGGCCATGTGCGTGATATCGTCCATCGGGTGATAAATTCGACACAGTTTGCCAGGAGGGTGGTACAACTACTACTTATTGAAACACGAAGTTTAACAAGCTTCTTGGTAATCTTATTATATACGTGGTTTAAAAACGTGGCAGTTTACTACGCTATTGCCCCGTTAAGAACGTTTAGCATTCCACAAATTTGGATCTTTGTTAAAAAAAAGAAAAGGAAAAACATGGCGTAAAACTATATCGAATTTATGAGCCGATGGGCGATATCTCTTACATGGCCTATCGGCTGTAGCTACGTTTCGATGTCGTACTTCTCTCTGATTGGCCATGTGCGTGATATCGTCCATCGGGTGATAAATTCGACACAGGTCGCCAGGAGGGTGGTATAACTACTACTTAGAAGTTTAACAAGCTTCTTGGTAATCTTATTATATATGTGGTTTAAAAACGTGGCAGTTTACTAGGCTATTGCCCCGTTAAGAACTTTTAGCATTCCACAAATTTGGCTCTTCGTTAAAAAAAAAGAAAAGGAAAAACATGGCGAAAAACTGCCGGCTAAATACCGGTAAACGGCGAGTATAGTGGTGTATGAAGGACATGGTAAGATAATTTTCCAGAAGAAAAATATGTAATTAACACAAACACCATCAGTTACAAATAAACTTCAACACTTAAACACCAGAGACAAACCTGTCTCCTTCTTCAGAAGCACAAAAAAAAAACACGTTAAAATTACTGTCTTTTTGTTAAAATTAATGTGTTTTTTTTTTGTGCGCTCCTGAGGAAGAAGACAGGTTTGTCTCCGAAAATATAAGTGGTTAGGTGTTGAAGTTGGCTTGTAACTGTTGGTGTTTGTGTTAATTAAATATTTATCCTGTAGAAAATTATCTTACTATATAAAACGACTCACCAAACACTACCCTGATCGTGTTATAGTTGTTGGTCTTGCTACTGTGGTGTTTGTGGTATGGTTTTAATATATGTTAAGCTAGTTGCCTAGCCACCAGGTAGGGTACCAGTTTCAACACTTCAAATTTTTACTTTCATTTCCTGTGCTGTTATATGTGTAGGATGAACAAAGCACAAGGCAAAATTAAAAATGAAAATAAAGCCAAGCTATGCTAACCAATAAACGATAGTAAAATGATACGTTTCGGCGCTAAACACTACCCTTTTCAAGCACAAAGTCTTAGTTAAAAAGGGAGGGGACGAGGAGGAAAAAAGACACCTGCAGAGTGAGGGTTAAAAACATTTGGTAAACCGAGATAGTCTACCTCATTTCAACTACTTTTAAAAACGGACGTGGTAGTTGAGGTGACCACGGTGATGGCTGTGAATTACAAACAAGGATAAGACGATTAGAAAAAAAAAGTGTCGATATAGCTCTTTGAGGTTCGTGTAGATGCTTAGTTTAAGTGGGTGCCCTTGCGTGTGAGTATTATGACTTAAAGTAAGAAATTTATCTGCTTCTAAATCAACAAGATTGTGTCTCAGTATTATAAGTAGGAAACATGTCTGCCTTAAGACGTCGCATTTCCAGCAAATTTTAGTTAAGATGTTTTAAATAAGATAGGTTTGTGCTTCTAGGTTCATACTTTGTAAAATTTCTTGACACAGATTCAACTAATTCAGATTCAGATTCAGCAGGCGTCCAGACAGAGCTTGCATACTCCAGCAAAGGTCGACCCAATGCTTTAAAGGCCCATAAGAAGGTTGCTGGATTTTTTTTTAGAGGAAACACCGCCTAATAATATTTGCCCTTTTTTTGCATTTAAAAGAATGTGGTTACAACAACCTTCCGGTCACTAAAGTGACCTAAACACCAAGGTTTTTGAAGCTTCAGAGCGATTTATTACAACATTATCTAAGGTATATGGCGTATGTGGATTGCTTCTGCCTAGATGAATTGAACAACATTTGTTATTATTTTTTGGTCGTTGCCAAATTATTTACCAGTTATTTATCAGAGTCAGCTCGGTTAGAATATTTTGGTGGTCATTTATACAGTATAAAACACTTATAAAGTGTAACCTCAATTGCGTACTTCGGCATTTTACTTGATGAATCAGAAGTTATTAGTCGGCGATATAAAGTATAGTGAAAGTATAGGGCCAAGGACAGATCCCTGTGGGACCCCACTGGTAATTGGCATAATGGAATAGATATCCCTGCCTATACTTAGTGCTAGTGAGAAGTCAGAAATTCATTCCAAATCACGACCACGGTTACCGCTAACCTACCCTAACAAGCTCAAACCTGGGCTGGCTTCAACAAGCTTAATTCGCCACCAGCCAAGTGCCGCCGATGCTCTTATCCGCAGAGTATTTTGTACTGACGAGCCCAAACAAGGCCGAAACAGTCTGTCTGGAATCTCTATGAGTGAGAGCAGAGCTGATTTTAAATCGCCTAACGTATTTCATCAGCAAAGACGCAACTTAACAACAGAACGTGCTTACGACAGAACGTGAAAATATTGACTGTCTGCTAATACCAGCGCCAGTGAAAACTCCCGTTGGTGCCAACACGATATATGTAAACTAAATATGTAAGCAGACAGAAAACGTTTTCAGATTGGTTTAACTGCTTTTCGAATGGCAAGGAGATGGCGTAACGGCTGCTAGAACGAACGTATTAAATTGATATGCCGAAGTGTCTAAAATATACCTTAAAAGATGAACGAGTTTTTTTAGAATTGGCAAAAATGTTGGGTGCTCGTTCCTCACCCCCACCAAAAAGAGGCTGAGCTATAAATATCTGGTGATATAAGCACTACAGAAAAATGATGTTAAGGAGACGAACTATTTCTTCTGCTGTATCCTATATTGATGCGTTTACTCTTGCTTAAAGGGTAAATTATTGTTTGCATTTTAGCTCAGTTGTCATTGCAAAAAGTCTTTAACAAGCATTGATTTTGGCGTAACGAATTAGTAGCCATGGTCCCTTGTCCTAACGAACTAATTTTCTTAAAGACAATTCTAGCATCCATGTTAATGTAATATTTTTTTTTTAATCTACGTATTTCTAAGAAGTATAATCCCACTGGATTGGTCGATGTACTCGGCGTTGTAAATATCGCATTGTCGTAGAGCAAAAACTTGCCAGGTAACGTCATTTAGGAGGTATGGAGTCCCAAAGCGATGGCAAATTCCAGTATATTTTTAGCAGTAGTACAACGGGTAGAAGCTGGTTATGGTTTTTTTCAGTCATGATGGTTGTATTTCCAGTCTTGAACAATTCGTGAGGGCTCAACACGTGTCATTTTCTGATTAGGAATTTACGAAGTGATTAATATAAACTAACTACAGCCAACTTCTTCAAGCTTGATTTTAGGCTAGAATTTCACATAAGCCACAAGAGTGGAAAATTTCAAAGTTTCACTTACGATCCGCTCGCCTTGAATTTTGTGACGGACGGACTATCGTGTTTTCAGTGGATTTATAATAACAATATTTGTTGCGATAGCAACGGGCCTGGTAAGGACCAAGAGGTCACTAACAGCCAGCCACATTTACATTTTTATTTATGTACAGTTTAAAACAATGGCCAAGGAATGGTGATGGTAAGAAGTTTGGGGACACGAATGCCTTAACACCAAGGTTAGACCTGCCAGGGACTCAAAGGTCCCCGATGGCATCGCCAAACGTGCAGGACATGGGAAGGTTGTGAAAAGTGTAAAAAGGCCCAAAAAGAAGCTGTACAATTAAAAAGCTATCAATGCTAAAAAATTGCAAGATATGCTACGGTGAATACTAAAAACTAAAGCACCCAGATAGTAGGATTTGTCAACACTTAAAAAAATTAATAAAAAATATATAATAATAAGTTTCATTTGTCCTCAAGAAGCAAAACGGCAAGAAACGCTCATCTTTAAACCACAAACGACTTGCCGGAGATTGACGGAGTAACATCAGTACTGATGGATCCATCGTCAAGATGAAGAGAACAAACTAATTTAAAAACTAATTTAAAAACAGGCTTTCTGTGTAATAAAAATAAATCTAATAACAATGTCTAATTACAAAATTCGGAGCGGTGCAGATGAGTTTTCAAACACCGTTCATTCAACAGTCTCTTGAAGGCGTGGAGTCTGAGGCAATGTAGTCTGGAAGAGAGTTCCAAACCGGGGCAATATGTAAAGAGAAAAAATATTTTCTACAGTTTAGATTAAACTTGGGAATAATTAGTTTTAATTTATGTCCCCTAGTTCGTGCGTCATTTATTTCAAAGAAAGGAAGATCAAGAGGTAGCATATTATGTAAGATTTTGTAAGTGAGAATTAAGTCAGCCTTAAGTCTACGCAGTTCGAGTGAATCTAATTATAAAATTTCCAAACGTTGTTTATAGGTTTTACTTTTCAATCCCGGTAGTGATTTAGTAAAACGTCTCTGAACTGACTCAATATGATCGATATCTTTTAATAGGCTTGGTGACCACACCTGGCATGCATACTCTAGGAGAGGGCGAACGTATACTTTATATGCCCAAAGTTTCGTGTTTAATTTGCCGGAGGTGAAACAGCGTTGTACAATAGACATCTACGATTTGCCAACATAGCAATATAGTTACAGTGTGTAGAGAATTTAAGGTCTGGCTGGAACCAAATTCCAAGATCTTTGATACATGTTGTAGTTTTCATGCTTTTCATGTGAATGGTGTAGTCGTGAGGGTTAGATGCTTTGCCCACGCAGAAACTCAAACATTTCTCATTTGAGAGTGGTAGCTGCCATTTTTCTGCCCAGGATTCCACATTATTTATTTCGTGCTAGAGTAGTTGGCAATCAGATTCGGTAATAATGGGCGAGTACAACTTGAGATCGTCAGCAAAATTTTCATGATTCACTGTGTTATTGTTACAAGTGAGGTCATTCAAATAGAGGATGAACAGTAAAGGGCCAAGAACTGATCCCTGCGGGACACCACTAATTACTTTTGTTTCATCGGATAATACAGAATCGATAACCACTCTTTGCGAACGGCCACTAATGAAGGCTTTTATCCATCTCAGTAATTCTCCTTCGAATCTGAAAAATGTTAGTTTATGTAACAATTTTGCATGGACCAAAGGCTTGTTTTGAAATCGAATAGAATAATATCTGTGCTAATACCTAGGTTCCGTGCCTCAGTCCATTTACCAAGTGCTATTAGTAGTTGGTGAACTGTAGAACGGCCTTCCCGAAACCCAAATTGATCATTATTTAAAATATTAAACCGGTTAATATGATGCATCATTGCCCTAAGAACAATTGATTCCATGACTTTACTTGGCACGGAGGTTAGTGATATTGGCCGATAATTTTTGGGGTCTGCTGGGTTGCCCTTTTTGAAAATCGGTACAACCTTAGCTGTTGACCAGTTGAATGGTAAACAGCTACAATGAGACTAATCTAAAGCTATAGGTCTTACAGCTGAATTATTCTATGTTGATCTACCAGCTTAACTTTTGACTTTTTTTTGTTAACAGAATGGAGAACTTCAATAAAAGAAATGGTTCAGGAATAAAAGAGCGCCGCTTAATTCAACTGTCCGAAAATCTGGCCAAGAGCCGAGCAGAAGCCAAGACGGATATCATTCTTGTTTGTAGCGGTCATGAATTTCCCGCTCATAAAAGTGTCCTGGAAACGAGCAGCATATATTTCGAATCCATGTTTCGCTCAGGAATGGAGGAAGCAGAGTCGGGAAGGGTGGACTTCAAGGACATGGAACCAGAAACGTTGGAAATAATTCTGGATTTTCTGTATTTGGGAGACGTGAGCAAACTGGATAGTGAAGACAAAGTAAAGAAAGTGCTAGCAGCTACGCACATGATGCATCTGGAGGATCTGTTTCAGTATTGCTGCGATGCCCTAATGGCTATAGTTCCAGAAGATGCATTCTGCAAGATCTGGGACACTGCAGCGCTTTATAATAAAGAAAAGATGTTAGTGCCATTAATGGAGTACCTGTTTGTGAATCGCAGCGAGCTTCTTGGAAAGGACCAATTTCTCTCGCTCTCACTCGATCAAATTAGAGAGTTTGTTGAATTTGCCAAATCTCGACTTTTGTGCATGGATGAGATAATGGTCGGCCTTGTCCAATGGTTGCAGAAAGATAAACCTTCTCGCCAAATGCATGCAAAAGAACTGTTGGACTGTGTCGGAATGGATCGCGGTATGCAGGAGGGAGTTAAAACCATTGTGACCGATGACCCGCAATCGACTGAGGACTTATGCCTTGGAATAAATGCCTTGATGTCGTCCAGTCGGCTCGTCTATTACGCCTCCGAAAGAACTCTAGTATCTCCCGCCGATATAGGTTGTACTAAGGCAAAAATAGTTTTCTTCTGTGAATATCAGCCTGCAGAGATGGATTTCACTTGCGAGTTTAGAGATTGTTGGCCAACGTATATTCAGCAGTTTGACCTGCAGACCTTGACCTGGTTACCCGGTCAAGCCTTAGCGGCAGATTTACGAGGAGTTGGCATGACCCTGCATGGATCAACTATTCACGTAGCTGGTGGGGCGCTGAAAACTGTGATCGTGTTGTACAACGTGGCAACCAACTCTGTCGGATACTCCCACGATCAGTTTGGTTTCTATCGGGATAGGATGGATGCCGGATTCTGCATTTTCAAAACCAGAGTCTACGGAATTGGTGGATGTTTTCGTGAGGTCCAGACTTCCTCGGTGTATTGCACTGGTCTTGCAACCTTTGACCTGAAGTATTCCAGAGCGGCACCGACCGTCTTGGCTTCATCGGACCACATTTTTGTCGTAGACGGTAGTTACCCTGAAAACGGACTGGTGATTGAATTTACATCCGATATTGACTCTGACGGCAAACTTACTAGACCATGGAATGCTATTCAAATCCCCAACGTGGCCGAATCCCTCGTGAAACATTTCTTCCTGTCCGGTGACACGCTTCACGGTTTCTTTTGTGGAAATGGCCGCCTTACTCGTTTGGTGTTCAACAAAACTACCAAGAAGTTGGAGACGAAAAACTTCCCGTTTGAACCACCGGATAAACAGAAAGTGCGAGCTGTTTACCAATTTCCCGATCACAACAGTACGCTTATATTCGTTTCCACAGTAAAGATGGGCCCGCCAATTCCTAATTTCCTATGGGAACCTGAACTGAACAACTGGACGAAATTAATTTCGCCAAAAGGAAAATGTGAGCTTGTTGACACAGACGTCATTAAGAAAAGTATGTACGTCATCGGAATATAGGTGCCTGTTCTCTGGTCAATATTGCTATTTAGAATGTATGCATGATAAATCACTACAGCAATTAATGTATTGTATAGTAACAATTTCAGAATAATTAAAACTTTCAATAAAGGATTTTTACTGTCTGGGATTAAACCTTACCGCTTTAATTTGGATCTAGGATAAAGATATCGAAAAGGACAAGCACTGTACAGAATTTTTTATTGTTTGTAATGGTAAAGTGATTCGTTATTTTACTTTTGTATCATCTTGCTGATCCAGATTAACAAATAATTTAGTTATAGAAACTGCCATGAAATAGGTCCTTGAAACAAATTTGCAACAAATTTCAACAATTCGTAAAAGATCGGCCTCAAGTTTAGCGTAACGATCATTGATAGTTGTTTTATCGAAGTGCAAGCAGCTTTGGAAAGGTCGGCACATCTCACAGATCCTCCTCCATCCAACCTTTTGCCTTCGCGCCATTAAGCCTCAATCCCCCCCCCCCCCTTCGCTACGCTCCTCAGTGCGAAATTTAAAGTGTCCTTGACTTTAGGTTGATGAGAACTGCTGCTAAAGCGAATTTTTCATTTCAGTATTGTATTCAACTGGAATTACTTGCATCATCTCATCTCACATAAACTACAGATGTAAAAAAACGTGCGCTTGGTGTAGCTATGAAGCACTATATCAACTAGCCTATAGTGCATTTTAGCAAAATAGAACGAATTTAGAACTTTTTTCTAAAGATTTTTTTTTTTTAATTTGGTAAAGTAGAACAGTTTTTCGGAACAATAACTGGAAATAAAGTGGTCGCTATTTGCACGTTTATTTTCAGGATGTGCGTTTTTTTGTGTACCACCATGCTTTGTTTTTTTGTATATTTAATACTTGGGTACCACACGAGTCTCAACAGTTTGGCCAACTTTGTTTATCCCTTTAATTTCCAGCAAACATGCTAAATATTAACTCTAGTGGTGCCTAGACTCGAACCTGCATAATAGCTTTTTTTTTTTTTTTTTACATGTGCTAACCAATTGATGTACTGACTGAGCTACCATCACATGTAAGACGAGATTTTTTTGTCTTCTGTACAGCTGAAATGGCTGAGAAGACCATAGCAACGTCTTGTCCATCGCCTTTTTCAACTCTGGAACGGTACAAGATAGACAGACGGTTTTCGCCATTAGATTCAGCGTCCAAAAATTAGTTAAAAGGAATAAAAAAATCGGAAGTATGAACCGGAAGTGGCCTACAAGTTACCGGAAGTGGCCGAGTGAAGCCACGAGATTCAGCGTCCAAAGAGTGCTTACAATGAATTTAAAAAATCCAGAAGTTTGAAGTGGAAGTGGTCCATAAGTGACCGGAAGTCGCCGAGTGAGCCCATCATCTATGGAACGGCTCATGGAACGGCCAAAGAGAGAAACGGTTTTCACCATTAGATTCAGCGTCCAAAGAGTGCTTACAATGAATTATTAGTGCAATGAATGAATTATGAATTGAATGAATTAATGAAAAATCCGGAAGTATGAAGTGGAAGTGGTACACAAGCGACCGGAAGTGGCCGATGAGAGAGCTCAACGTCTAAGGAACGGTACCAGAAAACAGAGAAACTGTTTTCACCATTAGATTCAGCGTCTAAAAATCACTTAAATGGAATGTAAAAACCAGACGTATGAAGTGGAAGAAGCAGAAAAGTGGCGGGATTGGAAGAAGTGTAAAGAAAACCGGTTACGACTAGTTATTTGCTGCAGCCGCCTGGTTTTACTTACTTGTACACAGATGGATGTATTTTTTACTTGACATGCGAGCAAAGCATTTTTTGAGCCTTATATGGGAAAATGATCTTTAGCTAATCGACTTGCACTTCCTGCTACCTGAGAAATTAACTCTAGAGCGGAAATATTTGTGTATTGCGTAAAATGGCGCGCCGTGATTTTCATCATTCTTTTTCCATGTAGAGTAGCGTTTGTTAGCCTGTGTGCGCAAAAATGGGATAGAGGAAACTTAATACAAGCATGGACATACAATAAACCAAACCGTATTAATTTGGCTGATGGCAAATGTGAAAATTATTAATGTGAAAATTTATTGACGTAAAATATCCATAGCAAAAAAAAAAGGAAGAGATGAAGCTAAAGACGGTGTGACCTTTCGTTCATTCACAGTCTTGTGAAAGTCATGATATCCTCTCAAAACCAAAATTGGTATAAGATACGCCGCCAAGCTTCCAAAAAGAGTCGGGTTTTTATCATTCTACCAGGGAAAGGCCGTTAAGGCCAAGTTTAGCCAAGTTAATCGCACCGAGTAATACTTTGGACGTAAAATGAAAACTTGAAGATTGCTACCGTGAGTAGCAATGTTCTAATTTTCATTAAACTTAGGAACTATTCGGTGCGATTCCTTGGTTCCGACTACCGGTGTACAGTCTGTACATAAACAAGGCAATAATCAGTAGTGTGGCGGTCACATTTTGATAGGTTAATCGTGGAATTATCGCATTACGTGGCGAGTAAGTACGTAACCATGAGGGCATATATTGGTGCCAATTTATACACTCGTGATACAATCTAAATGTGCAAATCATTCTTTCCTACACCACGGATGTGTTAATTACAGCAGGGTGTCGCAAATGTACTAGAAACAATGCATTCCAAACCTTCGCAAGCAGCATTCCTTCTGGCGCTTGGCCGACGTCTATAACGCCAACATGGCGCCAGCCAACTTCCGGTTGAGCATGAATACAATTTCACGAATCTAATTTAGGCCAGAGTAGAGGCGAGAACGGAGTACAACCAGGCGCCGACATATACAAAAAAAAAAAAAAAACAGCGGCGCCTCGTTTGTACCCCGTTGTCGCCTCTGCTCTCGCCTGAATGAGATTCGTGAGATACAGAACCCGTAATTCATCATTTCTGTCGTAATTGTACGATGACAGTAATGCATGTATTGAGCAGGTTGCCAAAAATGTGAAAAGGCTGTATATCTTAAAAATGATGCAAACATCAATTCCCAATATCGAACAGCTATTGGATAATTAGTTCAAACTTTTGCTTGTGTTAAGATAAATTTTGCAAAGAGTGTCACAGTGTAACTTCAGCCATGCGTGTTTTACCCAACTCGTCGGACTTGTGCTTCTCCCAACATTTTGTACTCCATGATAATCATTATGGCGGCTGCCGTTCCATAACCTCAATGCGGAATTATCGTTGCCGGCTATGCCTTAACATATATCAGGCACCAGTTTACCATATATCATCTCAGCTCACAGCCGAAGCAACAGCAGTGGCCTTAACCGATGGACATGACGTGTCCAACAATCTGCCACCAGAGAGCTAATTTTTCCGGTCGCCGAAACGGTTACGCCTATCCAGCATCTTCATAATGCTGGATAGGCATTTGGCATTAACGAATTCCGCAAAGAGGACATTGACAAAGTGCACAG
>JAHWFP010220222.1:7857-21568 GCA_023313725.1 Lithobius niger | reverse complement strand
GACGGGTTCTTTCACAGCTATTTGATGATGCTCTGATATCACTCCATAGATTGACTAACATTTAACGGGTTCTTTCACACCATTTTGGGTTTTGTTCCCGATTTCAGAAAAACCAGTGACAATAATGCACACACAAAAAAAAGCTGAAGCGTAACGCACAGGGCAACAGGCTGCATTAAAAACAATCCGAACTCTGATTTTATTTTTTATTTGTTTTTTTAGCAAGTACGTTAAACAAAGCCTAAAATTTGGTTTTTAATTGTTGTTTTTAATGTAATTTTACATCTGTGTTTTCTACGCTTTAACGTTTCTGTGCATTAATACAGCCGGTTGCGCACGTGTTGGTTTTATTTATACACGACACCGTTTTCAGTGCTAAATATCAGCTCGATCTAAGTCATTTCAATAAACAATAAACAAAAAAGTAAGTCGGTGGCACATCATTACACCAGCAGAGCAGAAAACCAAAATTGGAGGTGGATCGCTGCATGAAACAATCGCTAGGCTACACGACAGCTCGAAGTAAGTCTCCACTTCCACACTTGGGTTTCCGTTCAGGCCATAGTGCGCTAATTTTGTGGTGTAACGGTCCCCCACTTTCTTGTTGTATGAAGTCTGTCTCACATTCAGAGCATAAAAACGGTGATTTGTGTAACACTGAAACAATGCCCCAACTGTAGCACATATCGGCTCTTTGCGAAATATTTCTGTGCTTCACAAAATCGTCACCGTGCCCACATGCCATCACGACAGTATGAAATCCTTACAGTTCTTCGAATTTTTGTTTAAGCCATAATTTCTCTTAAAACGCACGACTGAATAGCTGGGGTAAATTTAAACTCTGTACGTTGAACGTGTCCGTGCGCAGAGGGTTCTGTTTACCGTCCGGAAGTAACTGGAGTCTCAATGGCGATGTTGTGCTCACGCTATACAGTAGAAAAAGTAGTTATGTGAAAGCGTCCGTACGCTTTCTACTACGTGCGCTTTGACATGGCACGGTACAGTACCAGTGATTCACAAGTCCCACGCACTGCAGTCCACTGTAAGTCCACTGCAGAATCCCCACAACCCAAAATCTCCACGCGTGCGGAATCCCCACGAGTGCAGCATCCCCGCAACTCAAAATCTCCACGGATACAGAATCCCCACAACCTAATATCGCTATGGGAATCGACGGAGCTCACGTTAAATATTTTGGCGCTTTCCCTTGATCGCGCATTTTGGCTTTTATCGCCTCTTCCCGCCTCACCCCCCCCCCACCAAACCCCATCCCCCATCAAGTGTCTATAATCAGGGGAATTTCACCAGCATACTAAATTCCAAGAATACCCCTGCAATCAAAATTTATAAATTTAACAAATAACTATCGGAGTCGCTCGCTTCGCTCGCTCATTTCGCGTCGTCTCACTGCGCTCGAGAAGATTTCTTGCTGCAACACTTATGATACAGACAGACCTTCCACATAAAAAACGATCAAGCAAATTATAAGAGTGTAGTATGCGATATCGGTTACCTCGAGAGGAGGTCAATATATTTTTTTACGTCCAAGGAGTCAACCAAAAGTTAAGATTACGCAATTTATCAGAAAAGCGCTGTTTCTGACGACAAACGCTGATTTTCGTTTGCTTTGCTCACTCAATCAGCGCATACATTTCCTCAAAAACGTGACTGAATCAATGCAACCACCAAGCACCACACATCACTTGTAATTTGTGTTGGTATACACTTTATATGGGTTTTCTTGTTTTACTTATTTTAAGAATATTGTTCTTTACGTCTTGCTCAGTACAGATTTTTCCATGGGCGTCTTATCACTTCACTTTCTGATGATCCCTCACTTGGAGAAACATCTGCAGAACGTCAGATGTAATCTCCTACGATGCTCCTACGATAGAGTAAAGTGAGACACACATTGAAACGGTTTAGTTTATGTGGAAATCGCTCACTTTGCTCTTTCAATCCCCGCGCCTCCGTGCTTCAAAAACACGAATGTTTGACACCCTTTTAAAACCAAATCTATTGTTTTGTTTTTTCCATGCATCAATTCATCAATTCATTGGTCAATACAAAACCAATTTTAAGATGCATATGTAGTGTGTTGCAAAATACGTCGTCCGTGCATCCTTTTCCAGATCATCTCTCCTTGCTCGAGGAGGTTTTCATGAACAAACTATGATGTCATGAACGAACCTCATGACGTCATGAAAAAACATTATGCGGGTAAAAAAACGTTGACTTTAGTTTTTCAGGTTCTTTCGCTTATTTGAGGGTGATAATATCAAGTTTTACAGCGATGAAAATAGGCCTATTAAAAGCGAAATTTAATTATCTTTCGTTTGGTCCTCTCCCATCTTTGTAGATGTTTTGGTTCCGGAGGAGTAGAGGTACAAACATACAAGCACGCACGCACATCGTATGATTTTAATGATGTAGATTAGCGGAGTCGCTCGCTTCGCTCGCTCATTCCGCGACGTCTCGCTGCGCTCGAGGAGATTTCTTGCTGCAACACTTATCATACAGACACACCTTCCACATAAAAAACGACCAAGCAAATTATAAGAGTGTAGTATGCGTATCGGTTATCTCGAGAGAATGTCAATAGTATTTTTTTACGTCCAAGGAGTCAAACAAAAAGTTAAGATCAAGCAATTTATCAGAAAAGCGCTGTTTCTGATGACAAACGCTGAATTTTCGTTCGCTTCGCTCACTCAATCAGCACAGACGTGACTGTGACTGAATTGATGTAACCACCAAGAACCACACATCACTTGTAATTTGTGTTAGTATACACTTTATATGGGTTTTCGTGTCTTACTTATTTTAAGAATTTTGTTCTTTACGTCCTGCTCAGTACAGATTTTTCCATGGGCGTCTTATCACTTCACTTTCTGGTGATCCCTCCCTTGGAGAAACATCTGCAGAACGATGCTCTTACGATAGAGCAAAGCGACACATTCATTGAAAAGGTTTAGTTTACGTGGAAATCGCTTGCTTTGCTCTTTCAAACCACGCGTCTTCGTGCTGCAGAAACACGAATGTTTGACACCCTTTTAAAACCAAATCTATTGTTTTGATTTTTCCATGCATCAATTCATCAATTCATTGGTCAATACAAAACCAATTTTAAGATGTATATGTAGTGTGTTGCAAAATACGTCGTCCGTGCATCCTTTTCCAGATCATTTCTCTTTGCTCGAGGAGGTTTTCATGAACAAACTATGACGTCATGAACGAACCTCATGACGTCATGAAAACATCATGCGGGTAAAAAAACTTTGACGTTAGTTTTTCAGGTTCTTTCGCTCATTTGAGGGTGATAATATCAAGTTACAGCGATGAAAATAGGCCTATATTAAAAGCGAAATTTAATTATCTTTCGTTTGGTCCTACTCCCATCTTTGTAGGTGCTTTGGTTCCGGAGGAGTAGAGGTACAAACACGCACGCACGCACATCGTATGATTTTAATGATGTAAATGGATATGTAAATTTTTATACTTTTATACAGTTTTTGTATCCATTTTGCAGACTCGTCCTTTTTATAACTAAAACCACGATTAGATGGCATTCTAAAGCATTAATTAATCATTGAACTAATTTGTCACAACTTGTACTGATGATGTTAACTGGAATTCTTTGCATTCCTCAGATACCTCTCACTAAACCCGCATTGCGTGTCGGGATTATCGGAGCACATTGGAGACTGTCATTTGGAAGGACTGATGTACAAGGGCTATCGTGTACCATCCAAACACTGTTTAGAAGTCTATGGTTCAGCACAGTGCACAACCATCCTATGTATGATACCGTTACCAGAAAAGACGCTTTGCGAAATTACCTAACTGCAGAAATGTTGTAGAACGGCTGTCGTGTATACCATCCGGGCACTGTTTACGAGTATGTGGTATTCTACGCATCATGGTAGACAACCGTGATCTGTGTGATACCGATACCAGACAAGACACTTTGCGCAAAATACCTAACAATAACATCCATGTTGATGCTTTTCCCACTGCAGTACACATTGGAGGCTTTCATTTGGGAATGACGTACAAGGGTTATCGTGTACCTTCCATGGACTGTTTATAAATCTGTGGTTCCAGTGCGTATTACGGTACGCAACCGTCCTCTGTATACCAAACATGACTGTTTGTACAAAATACCTAACGATAACATGTTGATGTTTCCCCGCTGTATACCGCGTCTTTCCCGTGGTATCTCGACAAATACCTCTAAGCGAAGTAATTTCGTCTTCACTTCTTGGCCAGCGAATCCGGCTTCGTCGTGGGCGAACGGATAACCGCGAGTGGAAACTGCAATCAGTTCGTGGAGGGAGGAAGGGAGTGTTTATTTAGGGATGGGCTGGAGTTTGATTTAATAACAATAACAACCATCTAAAGCTGGAGGATTATTTCGGATCACTGGGAAGAAGGCTTCTGCTTTTTTTTCCCCCCACCATTTTTTTGGCCTCTCTTATCCTCGTGTGTTTGAGGGAATTTTCTGTACTTTTCTCTCGTCTTCCTTTTGAGAAAGAGATTTTATAATTAGTCTGCGGGATTAGTTTGGTGTTCGACATTATTCCGTATTCTGTTTTAGTGATTTAGCGTGGGTTTTTGAAGAATAATTAGTTTTCAGGCGGAAAATTGCGGTGTTCCGTCTTTAAGTGGAGAAAAAAAAAAGAAGGGTTGGGGAAATAAGGAGGAATGGATGCTAACGGTGAATTTAATAAATAAATTAACTGAATAACTCCGCGGTTCGGGGAAGCAAGAGAAATCCCGTTATAAACAGGCATCGATTTTAGTTATAAACAAAACAAAAAATTAAATTTCGCTGGAAATTCGATTCTTACTAAAGTTTCAAGTTTTTGTCAAGTGAAAATCCTAAACAGTTAGCGTGAGGCTGAGATAGTAACCTATACGTACATCCTACATGCAAATAATTTGGAAGATAATTTGCAGATAATTTGAAAGACACCAAACCCAGGGACTCTGATTCTGCGCCGGGTTGCTCTTTACCTGCAAACGTAAAAAAATAACGTAAATATTTTACGTAATCGCTGCTATGTCACACGTAAACTTGGCCAATGATTATGTCAGACTCGCGTCATTTTTGCGGTTTGCGGGTGATGAGTGACACGCCCCAGGAATCGTGGCACTAATCGGATGCTCTGAAATTGAAACAACCGAAAGTTCACTGGTTCCATTTTCAGCTAGGGTACCTTCTAAGGTACGGTCTAGGGTACAGAGCATAGACAAATGTATGTAAAACTGCGAACACTTTGCACTAAGAACAGTTCTCGTTTGGTGGAGGGTCCATCATCCCATCTAATTACTGGTAAATACAGTATACAGTAGTCCTGAACCAGGTAGGCCTATATACTACAAGTCCTGGGTGGACTGCGAGTGAACGCCTATTGTGGAAGACATTTGCTACTCCCGTTAGGTGCATATTTTGCTCGTAGTTTGCTGATTTGTACACATTAGGCCTAATATGGTATAGGCGTACCTCGTATAGGCCTACACTGTATAGGGGGGTGGGGATTGAGGCTTAATGGCGCGTCGACAACTTGGTCATTAGCGCCAACCTCAGTCACAGTGCAGTGGTCCGGGTTGCCACTGCACCACACATTACAGAGATGTTATTCAAACCCCTAATCTAGGACTTCTGAGACATACTGTATACGCTCCTAGGCAATTTTGTAAAAATTAGACCGTTTTCTTCAAAAGGAGACTGAAAGAATGATAGTTCTTTTTTAAACAACATTGTCAATCGTAATTTCAGTAGCAGAGTGCGTCAGTGAATCACAACAAAACAAGTCGGACAGCTTGATCCCACCAGAACACTGATAAAAAGAAGTGATAAAAACTTGCACTGAAAAGACCACACCTTGCTCGATTATACTGAAAAGACCGCTAATCAGTAATTATCAAAGCTCTACTCGTCACTGAATGGTAACCGTCAAAAAAACCACAGATCTGTACACACTATATATATACCTTAGCGGAATTGGTTTGCATTCATTCTCGTTATGCCCATCTTAGGGCAATGACGTCACTTTCGTGAATCATCGGAGTTTTACGGAAACACGAAGCTGCTTTTCGTCAGGATTCGTACTTTACGTTTAACTTCGTTTATATCAGCAGCTCAAAAATGAGGTTTAGGCCTACTTAATGCGAAAAACCAATACTGAAGCAAACGAAATTATACATGCAGGATGATAAATTGCGACGGGGGCTAGCGTCGCTACGCAAAGTATAGGGGGAAAATCACAACATTGTGATCATACAAAAAAAACGTTGTATATCAAACATCCAAATCATAAATCTAAATTATAATTGAAATGGAAACCATAAATCGAATTTACTTCAGAGAATCGTTTTGCGAAAAGAAAACAAAAATTCTCACACCGAATGCCACTTGTGCTCTTATGAAATGTATAATTTGTGCGTTAGCACTCAACTTCTTTCTATCAAATTTCCCTCGAACTTTGGTCTTGGGAAAAATTAAAGTGGGAAAGGAGTTTTATGCTTAAACTCGCAAATTATCCATTTCACAGGAACAATCGCAGGGATCGTACATAACAGACAAAACCATTTTCAAGGCTTTTTCAAGGCTTTTCAATGCTAGCTCACAGCTTTGCACGGTATAGACTCTCAAAATTACCTTTTAACTTCCAGTAGTTTGTCATATGTCAACATTGCCAACATTTGCTGATAGTTTGCAGCAGGAAGCTAAACCGTCGTACCGTCGTAAACAATGACGGACAGCTGCCCCTTCTGGCAAAAATTGCTTGCGCTGTTCGGCACCTCTCTCTTTCAGTCTCCAGTCCAATCCGAGAGGAGTAACGTCCACAGAAGAAATGGCTTCGGCTGTCAAACTATTTCTATTCATTTTTTTTTTAAATTGTACACCTAAAATAATATTATTAATGCCATAACAATAATATTATTTTAGGTGTAAAATTACAAAAAAAATGAATAGAAATAGTTTGTCAGCCGAAGCCATTTCTTCTGTGGACGTTAGTCGAAGTTTCAGCTTACTGTCGACTGTAATTCCCCGATTGTAGGGTTCGTACACGGCCTTGAAAATCCTTAAATTTTTAACACCGAAAATTCAAAGATTGAATAACTATGAAAATTGGAATTTTTGTTGAGGAACCTTGAAATGGCCATGAATTTCGTGAGTGTTTTTGCTTGGAATGAGGTCAAATATGACCTCATTCCCAAGCAAAGACACTCACAAAATTCATGGCCATTTCAAGGTTCTTTAACAAAAATCCCAATTCTCAGGGTCATTCGAGTCTTTTGAGAAATCTAGTTGATTCGCAGCTGTTTGGGTACATCCGTTTGTGTGAACGGTTTTAGAATGAGAATGGGGTTGGAAAAGCTAAAATAAACAAACCCTATTGTGTGCGCGGTGCATCTTGAGTCCTACAAGTATTTTGTGATCGGCTACGTCTTCCTGGATGGGGCGGCTTTAATCGATGGCCGCCATTGTTTTTGTAACCATCTTGGATATCAACAAGGCACTCTACTACTGAAAACGTACAATCGATTGTCTGTGTTCGTTCCGCGGAGAACTCAAGATAGGCCGCGTACACTATACCCTGCTTCATATGATTCTATCCGCTGTTGGATGGAATCCTGTTGAATCATCCTGTGGAACCCCATTCTTGTTGAATCATCAACTGCGGTCTCCTTTGCAGAATTTCTAGAACATTAGTGCGCGCAGTGACCTCCACGCAGATAATACACCAAGATTTTATTATTTCCAGTGACAAAACTACTCTGGCGAATTTCTTCCTTTTTACATGCATGCCAAGTAAAATCGAAAATTTTATCTCAGACTAAAGTTTCTTTAGGAATGTTACTCCAGTCAAGCGAAGTTTTTCACAAAATTTCAACGTAACTTTCATAATTAATGGAGGACAGAAAGAAAATGTTTTACGGTTAAATCCTCATGCAGAACGTTTAACCGTAGAACATTATGATCTGCGGTTATGTTCTTGAGGTTATTATGTTCTGAATTGTCTATAAACCAGTGGAGTTCTTAAACCAAACGGAGTAACACGTCTGATTGTCTGTTTACATGTTCACTTGTTGTTATGATGGTTTGCATGTACACCTATTTTTAATTGAAATTTAATTCCAACAATATAATGTAAAGCATCGGAATTCCTCTTTCAGTTAAAAAGCAGTGAAGCGTTTGTTGTGATTATATTAAAAGACTACTTAATGAATTTTTTAATCATTCTTCTCTTGTTTCCTTTTTTTTTTTAGGTAAGTGCTTCTGACTTTAATGCACCACCATTTATTGAAGCGATGCAACAAAGCTGGTCCATATGTGAGTAAGAAGTAATCGTACCTTTTTGTTCGTAGAAATCTAAAAATTATCCTACTTTCCAACAAGCAGCAAGCCACTTACATAACATTACTGTATCTGTAAATTTAAAAACAATAGCTTCAATAATGCTGGCTGTTAGAGCTGAGTTGAATAGCTTCAGAGTTGTTGAGTAACAATCACTGCATGCACAATCGTTGTTGCGGACTTGTTGCTTGGTATCAAGAAGGAGAAACAGTCAATGCAGTTGCAGTCACACTGAAAATAAAAATGGTGTCCTCCATTGAAAAGGTGGTTTACTTTTCTAAGAAGCCCAAACACTGTGGCTATTCGGGGCAGGGGGGTGGGGGGGAATTCAGGCCACACAACGGGGTGAGGGAGGGTTACGGGAGGTTGTAGGGGTTGCTGGGGGACAGGGGCGATTGGGAAGCGTTTTCATTTCTTTCTGCCCAGTATAGTATTTCGTTCGCGCATGCGCAAATGATCCGCGTGGGTGCAGTTAGTTACGAATTTGTTTTCTCTCTTCCTTCATTGTATTATTTGAGTTTATAATTTAAGGCAAACGACTTTCTTTACGAGTACGTCAACGTTTAAAGTTCTACGCAATAGCCTGCCCAGCCCTCCATATGCCATGATTCGAAGCAAATACAAATTAGTATAAGCCACTCAGAATCCGTAACAATAAAAACCGAGGTCAAACCAATCAAATCGGTAGTTGAGCCAGGACTTTTGACGTCGTGGGGCCAAGAAAGAAAAAAAAAGGGGGCGCAGCCACTGCTATAAAATGAGGTGTCGCTGACATTGCACTCGTCACTCATGTTCAATTTGAAAATGGCGTCTGGAGGCGACTCGGGCACCTATACCATGGTTTTAGCACTGAACCAAGTATAATTTTACTCTATAATCATTGTCCATTCTAAGGTAAACAAAATAAGGCTAAGTCTAGAGAAGCCTTCTGTCATTCCAGATCTACTGAGGTGAACCATAAAGATATGCATTACATATAAGCAGTGCCGCAGCTAGTTTTTTCAAGGAGGGGTGCAAGGACAAAATGTTGGGGCCCCTACACAAATAAGCCAATTTAGGGCCAAAATGACTCTCGACTACAACTAAAATGTAGTGAATTTTGTCTTATTTGGGCCTCCCAACTAGTGAATTTTGGTTCCCCTGCCCTCTGGGCCCGGGTGCCTTCACCACACCGAATTGCGGCACTTTACATAAGGTATGGCTCGAGAAACATCTAATGACGGTAGTTTGGATGACTTTCGAATGGCCATTCAAGGTCACAACAGCGTTTAAGTTTGAACTCAATAAATACGCATGCAAACCTATTCACATTGCCTTCACATGGACTTAAATCTCAGACTGCCTGAACGGGAAACTGAACCCACGACGTTTTAAACCAAAAGTCGAAATTCTACTGCATGCTGAGCTATCCTGACACGGCCTCCAAAGGTCAAGGGTTCGTACACTTAACCTTAAGAAAATTTCCAGGGTTTTCCAAGATTTTTTTTTAAAGTAAAAATCTCTAGAACTTTTTCCAGGACCGTAAGTGGCCGGTGACAAGAATGGCATTCAGGAGGGAATTCCTCCTCAAAAGGCAACAATATGTTAGGTTGGTGTGACCAATATGTATGCAGGCAACAAGACCACTTCTTGGCGATTTCGGCGAGAAGAGTGCCAAATCTGGACAGTGCCTATTATTAAGACTTTATCCCAGGGTAAGACGAGAAGAGTGCCAAACTCAGCCAATATTTGTACTAAAAATTGCATCTAAAAACACGGAAGACTTGTAGTCCTCTACACGCGTACACGTTGACTAAGGCCAAAGCAGTGCCGCAAACTTTTTCGAAGGGGAGTGCAAGAGTGAAATTTAGGGCCCCAAAAAACGAAACAGTTTTGGGTGGCAGGTTGTGGCCTGCTTTATTATAGTTTTATGTACAAATCTGGGCCCTCTGCTTTGAAGTTAGGGCCCACTTGTCTCCTGGACCCGGGTGCCTTTTGCCCTTTGCACCTCCCCCCCCCCCCTCCCTTATTTGTGGCACTGAGTTCAGCGCGCAACATGTTTTCGTATCCTGAGAGTCCATGGCTTAGCAACAGTGGGTCATAATATGAGATAGGACTAGAGAACAAATATAAAACCGGGCAGACACCTGAACACTTGCAGTACATTTATTTTTAGAGATTCCACCTCAAAAGGAACAAAAGACACATAATTCTTACAAATCCAAGCAAGAAAAAACAAAAACCATCCATAAAAACGCCCGCAATACTTATAAAACAACACGGCCAGAAAGCGGCCTAGTCAAAACGGAAACAAAACGACAGGGATCATAGGATGCTTAAATTTCAGTTTTTTTTTCACACAACGTGCACCAATTCTCCAAAATAGTGAAGTGTTCAATCACATTCATGGCCCTAGTCTTATTTACCGAAATTGTGCAAAATTTCCGAAATTGTGCAAAATTCTAACATTAACCTGGTTTTTTGATTTGGCTCAACATAGACCTCTGACCCTGAACGCCAATCTGGATCAGGCCCAGTGTTTACCATATACTTGGTAATAGCGTTTGACATTTTCCTATTTGATATCTCAAATAAGAAAATATGAAAAGCGATCACCAAGCACGTGATAAACACTGGGCGTGATCCAGATTGGCGTTCAGTACAGTGGTCTACGTTGAGCCAAATAAAAAAAAAAAACAGATTAATGTTAGAATTTTACACAATTATGGTAAATAACGCTTATGACATGATAAAACACTTCACTCATTTTGAAGAATTGGGGCACGTTGGCTGAAAAACAATAACTGAAATTTGAACATTCCATGATCCCTGGCGTTTTGTGTATTTCCGTTTTGACCAGGCCTCTGGCCTGCTGTGTGGTTTTCTAAGGGCGCGTTTAAGCAACGACTCACCTTTGCATTTTCGCAGCTGGAATTTAATCGCGATGGTAAAGGTGGCGTTGCCATGGTAACATCGCTACCTGGATTATAGCTAAATCCGACATGGTTTGAGTAAATGCTTGCATTCTTATAATCCGTGACAATAAGATAAAGAATTCCTCCTGACGAAACAATTTTCTCAGTCGCTTTTGAACTCACATTGTTGACAGATTTTGTGGGAGCCGGCAGAGCTAAAACCGCCGCCATGTTGGAATTTCAGATAAATTCTAGCTCCTAGCTGCGAGAATTCAAACGCGAGTCGTTGCGCGAAAGTGCCCTAATATTGCGGGCGTTGTCCTGGGTTGTATTTGTAGTTACGTGGTTGGATTTGTAAGTATAAGGGCGCGTTTACGCAAGGACAATTTTCTCGCTTACTAGCTTTTACTTGGTCAATACTAAATCTGCTGGCTGCTTCTCGCCTTTGTCGGAGAATGCGGCTTTCAAGTTGTCTATATACGTAGTAACCATGGCAACAACGCGGACCCAAATTTTCTCCTCGTGCCTCGCGACACGACGTATGATACTTGCAACATGGCAGCGTCGATTTGTGACAACAAGAAAACAATTTTTACTGCAGTACACGACGACGGACAGATTCCTGAATACCGGCATTCGAAGGTTTGTCTTTGAATCGATAACTCCGAAATGGACGCCATGTTGGATTTTGAATTCTCGCTGCGAGTAGCTATTTATTCTACCGTCGTTTGATCACTGCTAGAAGCTGTCTTTTCAGCGAGAATAGCAAATTTTGGAAATAGCGTGAAATGGGAACAATGTTGTAGCAATGTTTAAAATGACCGTTGCACTTTGTTCTTTGTCCGTGTTGTTATTTATGATACCTTTAATTTGTTGTCTATTACCGCAATCATTTAATAGAAACGGGAAATTAATCGTAAATAAATAACGGTTGCCTAGCAAATAGCTTTCGGCGAGCGAGAAGGTCTCGTTGCGTAAACGTGTGCGCAACGACAAATTTCTCGCTACTAGCTTTCACTTGGTTAATACTAAATCTGCTGGCTGCTTATCGCCTTTACCGAAGAATGTGGCTTTCAAGTTCTCAATACGTAGTAACCATGGCAACAACGCGGACGCAAATGTCCTCCTCGTGCCTCGCGACACGACGTACGAAGCGTGCGACACGACGTACGAAGCGTGCAACATGACAGCGTCGATTTATGACAACTATTACTGCTGTAAGACGACGGACAGATTTCTGAATGCCGGTGTTCGATTTGTCTTCGATTCGATAACCCCGAAATGGACGCCATGTTGGATTTTGAATTCTCGCTGCGAGTAGCTATTTATTCTGCCGTCAATTGATCACTGCTAGAAACGCTTTTTGCAGAGAGAATAGCAAATTTTGGAAATAGCGTGAATGACAACAATGTTGTACCAATGTTTAAAATGACTGTAGCACTTTGTTCTTTATCCGTGTTGTTATTTATAATGGATTTAATTTGTTGCCTATTACCGCATTCATTTAACAGAAACGGGAAATTAATCGTAAATAAATAAATAACGATTGCCTAGCAAATAGCGTTTGGCGAGCGAGTAGGTCTCGGTGCATAAACGCGCCCTTACGTATCTTTTGTTTTAGTCTCTGAGGATCGCGAGAAGCTTGAAAATTAAGTGTTAGCTAAAATTAAACAAAAATTTCTAAAATTTCCATGCATCTGATTTGATAAAAATAAGTTTAGCGGTTTCGGCAGTCCAAGTCTTATAGCTTGCTGAGTCTCATAAAAAAATTATGGAGAGGGGGATGGGGGGGGGGGGGCGACGGAGCTTTAACGTTCCATGCAGACCTTTTTTTCCCCGTTTGTTTTAAATTCTGCTGACATAATTTTATTCGCGAAGTTCTGTTATTCTGTGACATTTTGCCGAGTGGTACGTCAACTTGAAAGCGATCTATAACCTAACATCGTGAACAGACTGTTACTCCCCGATCCGTTCACCCGACCTTGTTCTAACTCTGCACTATTTGGGAAAATATTAACTACACTGGAAGGGCGACCCCTTTTCATCAGTGAGAAAACTTGCACGGCGGGGTTCGCTAGGAACGATATGGTTTCTGAATCGCTCCGCCATTGCATACAAATTGGATCAAATTGTGTTCCTGATGGTATCACTATTACAAACAATTCGTAACGATGTGGCAACAATTGGTGGTGACACATTCGGGGACCTCGTTGCTAAGTTCCCGGGGGAGCCGTTTGAATCCGGTCGCGTTCGCCGAACCGAGCATATGTGTGTGTGTTTGTGTGCGTGGGTTTCGGGGGAGAGGGGAGTGGGGGATCCGGGTTCCACAAGGCAAGGATTGCCAAGTGCAGCGTTTAAACACAGAGAGGTTGTCATCTTTAATCTAATTTGGCATCAGCGACTCTTTGCGCCGGCGCCCGTGCGCTCCTGCAGCTTGTATATAACCGCCGCC